>JAVRKA010000222.1:0-290724 GCA_034508555.1 Venustoraphidia nigricollis | reverse complement strand
CGCCTATTTTTAAAATGCCAATCGGCAACTATATCTGAAGTGCCTATCGGCACCTATATCTGAAATGCCTATCGGCACCTATTTTTGAAATGCCTATCGAAAACTACATCTGAAATGCCTATCAGCACCTATATTTGAAATGCCTATCGGCAACCACATCAGAAATGCCTATCGGCACCTATATCTGAAATGCCTTTCGGCATTTATATCTGAAATGCCGGTCGACACCTATATTTGAAATGCCTATCGGCACATATATTTTAAATGCCTATCGGCAACTATATCTGATATGCCTATCGGCACCTATATCTGAAATGCCTATCGGCACCTATTTTTGAAATGCCTATCGGAAACTACATCTAAAATGCCTATCGGCACCTATTTTTAAAATGCCAATCGGTAAGTATATCTGAAATGCCTATCGGCACCTATATCTGAAATGCCTATCGGAACCTATTTTTGAAATGCCTATCGGAAACTACATCTGAAATGACTATCAGCACCTATATTTGAAATGCCTATCGGCAACCATATCTGAAATGCCTATCCACACCTATATTTGAAATACCTATCGGCTTCTATATCTGAAATGCCTATCGGCACCTATTTTTAAAATGCCAATCGGCAACTATACCTGAATTGCCTATCGGCAACTATATCTGAAATGCCTATCGGTACCTATTTTTGAAATGCCTATCGGAAACTACATCTGAAATGATTATCAGCGCTTATATTTGATATGCCTATCGGCAACCATATCTGGAATGCCTATCGGCAACTATATTTGAAACGCCTATCGGCTTCTATATCTGAAATGCCTATCGGCACCTATTTTTAAAATACCAATCGGCAACTATATCTGAAATGCCTATCGGCACCTATATCTGAAATGCCTATCGGCATATATTTTTTCATTGCCTTTCGGAAACTACATCTGAAATGCCTATCTGCTCCTATATTTGAAATGCCTATCGGCACCATATCTGAAATGCCTATCGACACCTATATTTGAAATACCTATCGGCTTCTATATCTGAAATGCCTATCGGCACCTGTTTTTAAAATGCCAATCGGCAACTATATCTGAAATGCCTATCGGCACCTATATCCGAAATGCCTATCGGCATCAATTTTTGAAATACCTATCGGAAACTACATCTAAAATGCCTATCAGCACCGATATTTTAAATGCCTATCGGCAACCATATCTGGAATGCCTATCGGCACCTATATTTGAAATGCTTATCGGCTTGTATATCTGAAATGCCTATCGGCACCTATTTTTAAAATGCCAATCGGCAACTATATCTGAAATGCCTATCGGCACCTATATCTGAAATGCCTATCGGCACATATTTTTGAAATGCCTATCGGAAACTACATCTGAAATGCCTATCAGCACCTATATTTGAAATGCCTATCGGCAACCATATCTGAAATGTCTATCGACACCTATTTTTGAAATACATATCGGCTTCTATATCTGAAATGCCTATCGGCACCTATTTTTAAAATGCCAATCGGTAACTATATCTGAAATGCCTATCGGCACCAATATCTGAAATGCCTATCGGCACCATTTTTTGAAATGTCTATCGGAAACTACATCCGGAATGCCTATCAGCACCTATATTTGAAATGCCTATCGGCAACCATATCTGGAATGCCTATCGGCACCTATATTTGAAATGCCTATCGGCTTCTATATCTGAAATGCCTATCGACACGTATTTTTAAAATGCCAATCGGCAACTATATCTGAAATGCCTATCGGCACCTATATCTGAAATGCCTATCGGCACCTATTTTTGAAATGCCTATCGGAAACTACATCTGAAATGCCTATCAGCACCTATATTTGAAATGCTTATCGGCAACCATATCTGAAATGCCTATCGACACCTATATTTGAAATCCCTATCGGCTTCTATATCTGAAATGCCTATCGGCACCTATTTTTGAAATGCCTATCGGAAACTACATCTGAAATGCCTATCAGCACCTATATTTGAAATGCCTATCGGCAACAATATCTGGAATGCCTATCGGCGCCTATATTTGAAATGCCTATCGGCTTCTATATCTGAAATGCCTATCGGCACCTATTTTTAAAATGCCAATCGGCATTTATATCTGAAGTGCCTATAGGCACCTATATCTGAAATGCCTATCGGCACCTATTTTTGAAATGCCTATCGAAAACTACATCTGAAATGCCTATCAGCACCTATATTTGAAATGCCTATCGGCAACCACATCAGAAATGCCTATCGGCACCTATATCTGAAATGCCTTTCGGCATTTATATCTGAAATGCCGATCGACACCTATATTTGAAATGCCTATCGGCACTTTTATTTTAAATGCCTATCGGCAACTATATCTAATAAGCCTATCGGCACCTATATCTGAAATGCCTATCGGCACCTATTTTTGAAATGCCTATCGGCAACCATATCTGGAATGCCTATCGGCGCCTATATTTGAAATGCCTATCAGCTTCTATATCTGAAATGCCTATCGGCACCTATTTTTAAAATGCCAATCGGCATTTATATCTGAAGTGCCTATCGGCACCTATATCTGAAATGCCTATCGGCACCTATTTTTGAAATGCCTATCGAAAACTACATTTGAAATGCCTATCAGCACCTATATTTGAAATGCCTATCGGCAACCACATCAGAAATGCCTATCGGCACCTATATCTGAAATGCCTTTCGGCATTTATATCTGAAATGCCGATCGACACCTATATTTAAAATGCCTATCGGCACTTTTATTTTAAATGCCTATCGGCAACTATATCTGATAAGCCTATCGGCACCTATATCTGAAATGCCTATCGGCACCTATTTTTAAAATGCCAATCTTTAAGTATATCTGAAATGCCTATCGGCACCTATATCTAAAATGCCTATCGGAACCTTTTTTTGAAATGCCTATCGGAAACTACATCTGAAATGACTATCAGCACCTATATTTGAAATGCCTATCGGCAACCATATCTGAAATGCCTATCCACACCTATATTTGAAATACCTATCGGCTTCTATATCTAAAATGCCTATCGGCACCTATTTTTAAAATGCCAATCGGTAAGTATATCTGAAATGCCTATTGGCACCTATATCTAAAATGCCTATCGGAACCTATTTTTGAAATGCCTATCGGAAACTACATCTGAAATGACTATCAGCACCTATATTTGAAATGCCTATCGGCAACCATAACTGAAATGCCTATCCACACCTATATTTGAAATACCTATCGGCTTCTATATCAAAAATGCCTGTCGGCACCTATTTTTAAAATGCCAATCGGCAACTACATTTGAAATGCCTATCGGCTTATATATCTGAAATGCCTATCGGCACCTATTTTTAAAATGCCAATCGGCAACTATATCTAAAATGCCAATCGGCACCTATATCTGAAATGCCTATCGACACCTATTTTTAAAATGCCAATTGGCAACTATATCTGAAATGCCTATCGGCACCTATATCTGAAATGCCTATCGACACCTATTTTTAAAATGCCAATTGGCAACTATATCTGAAATGCCTATCGGCACCTATATCTGAAATGCCTATCGGTACCTATTTTTGAAATGCCTATCGGAAACTACATCTAAAATGATTATCAGCACTTATATTTGAAACGCTTACCGGCAACCATATCTGGAATGCCTATCGGCGCCTATATTTGAAATGCCTATCGGCTTCTATATCTAAAATGCCTATCGGCACCTATTTTTAAAATGCCAATCGGAAAGTATATCTGAAATGCCTATCTACACCTATAATTGAAATGCACATCGGTACCTATTTTTGAAATGCCTATCGGAAACAACATCTGAAATGACTATCAGCACCTATATTTGAAATGCCTATCGGCAACCATATCTGAAATGCCTATCCACACCTGTATTTAAAATACCTATCGGCTTCTATATCTAAAATGCCTATCGGCACCTATTTTTAAAATGCCAATCGGCAGATATATCTGAAATGCCTATCGGCACCTATATCTGAAATGCCTATCGGCACCAACTTTTGAAATGCCTATCGGAAACTCCATCTGAAATGCCTATCAGCACCTATATTTGAAATGCCTATCGGCAACCATATCTGGAATGCTTATCGGCACCTATATTTGAAATGCCTATCGGGTTCTATATCTGAAATGCCTATCGACACCTATTTTTAAAATGCCAATTGGCAACTATATCTGAAATGCCTATCGGCACCTATTTCTGAAATGCCTATCGGTACCTATTTTTGAAATGCCTATCGGAAACTACATCTGAAATGATTATCAGCACTTATATTTGAAATGCCTATCGGCAACCATATCTGGAATGCCTATCGGCACCTATATTTGAAATGCCTATCGGCTTCTATATCTGAAATGCCTATCGGCACCTATTTTTAAAATACCAATCGGCAACTATATCTGAAATGCCTATCGGCACCTATATCTGAAATGCCTATCGGCATATATTTTTGAAATGCCTTTCGGAAACTACATCTGAAATGCCTATCTGCTCCTATATTTGAAATGCCTATCGGCAACCATATCTGAAATGCCTATCGACACCTATATTTGAAATACCTATCGGCTTCTATATCTGAAATGCCTATCGGCACCTGTTTTTAAAATGCCAATCGGCAACTATATCTGAAATGCCTATCGGCACCTATATCCGAAATGCCTATAGGCATCAATTTTTGAAATGCCTATCGGTAACTACATCTGAAATGCCTACCAGCACCTATATTTGAAATGCTTATCGGCAACCATATCTGAAATGCCTATCGACACCTATATTTGAAATCCCTATCGGCTTCTATATCTGAAATGCCTATCGGCACCTATTTTTAAAATGCCAATCGGCATTTATATCTGAAGTGCCTATCAGCACCTATATCTGAAATGCCTATCGGCACCTATTTTTGAAATGCCTATCGAAAACTACATCTGAAATGCCTATCAGCACCTATATTTGAAATGCCTATCGGCAACCACATCAGAAATGCCTATCGGCACCTATATCTGAAATGTCGGTCGACACCTATATTTGAAATGCCTATCGGCACTTTTATTTTAAATGCCTATCGGCAACTATATCTGATAAGCCTATCGGCACCTATATCTAAAATGCCTATCGGCACCTATTTTTGAAATGCCAATCTTTAAGTATATCTGAAATGCCTATCGGCACCTGTATCTAAAATGCCTATCGGAACCTATTTTTGAAATGCCATCGGAAACTACATCTGAAATGACTATCAGCACCCATATTTGAAATGCCTATCGGCAACCATATCTGAAATGCCTATCCACACCTATATTTGAAATACCTATCGGCTTCTATATCTAAAATGCCTATCGGCACCTATTTTTAAAATGCAAATCGGTAAGTATATCTGAAATGCCTATCGGCAACTATATCTAAAATGCCTATCGGAACATATTTTTGAAATGCCTATCGGAAACTACATCTGAAATGACTATCAGCACCTATATTTGAAATGCCTATCGGCAACCATATCTGAAATGCCTATCCACACCTATATTTGAAATACCTATCGGCTTCTATATCTAAAATGCCTATCGGCACCTATTTTTAAAATGCCAATCGGCAACTACATCTGAAATGCCTATCGGCTTATATATCTGAAATGCCTATCGGCACCTATTTTTAAAATGTCAATCGGCAACTATTCTGAAATGCCAATCGGCACCTATATCTGAAATGCCTATCGGCACCTATTTTTGAAATGCCTATCGGAAACTACATCTGAAATGCCTATCAGCACCTATATTTGAAATGCCTATCGGCAACCATATCTGAAATGCCTATCGACACCTATATTTGAAATCCCTATCGGCTTCTATATCTGAAATGCCTATCGGCACCTATTTTTATATTGCCAATCGGCAACTATATCTGAAATGCCAATCGGCACCTATATCTGAAATGCCTATCGACACCTATTTTTAAAATGCCAATTGGCAACTATATCTGAAATGCCTATCGGCACCTATATCTGAAATGCCTATCGGTACCTATTTTTGAAATGCCTATCGGAAACTACATCTGAAATGATTATCAGCACTTATATTTGAAATGCCTGTCGGCAACCATATCTGGAATGCCTATCGGCACCTATATTTGAAATGCCTATCGGCTTCTATATCTGAAATGCCTATCGGCACCTATTTTTAAAATACCAATCGGACATATATCTGAAATGCCTATCGGCACCTATATCTGAAATGCCTATCGGCACCTATTTTTGAAATGCCTATCGGAAACTCCATCTGAAATGCCTATCAGCACCTATATTTGAAATGCCTATCGGCAACCATATCTGGAATGCCTATCGGCAACTATATTTGAAATGCCTATCGGCAACCATATCTGGAATGCCCTTCGGCACCTATATTTGAAATGCCTATCGGCTTCTATATCTGAAATGCCTATCGACACCTATTTTTAAAATGCCAATCGGCAACTATATCTGAAATGCCTATCGGCACCAATATCTGAAATGCCTATCGGCACCTATTTTTGAAATGCCTATCGGAAACTACATCTGAAATGCCTATCAGCACCTTTATTTGAAATGCTTATCGGCAACCATATCTGAAATTTCTATCGACACCTATATTTGAAATCCCTATCGGCTTCTATATCTGAAATGCCTATCGGCACCTATTTTTAAAATGCCAATCGGCAACTATATCTGAAATGCCAATCGGCACCTATATCTGAAATGCCTATCGGCACCTATTTTTGAAATGCCTATCGGAAATTACATCTGAAATGCCTATCAGCACCTATATTTGAAATGCCTATCGGCAACCATATCTGATATGCCTATCGGCACCTATATCTGAAATGCCTATCGGCACCTATTTTTGAAATACCTATCGGAAACTACATCTAAAATGCCTATCGGCACCTATTTTTAAAATGCCAATCGGAAAGTATATCTGAAATGCCTATAGGCACCTATAATTGAAATGCCTATCGGAACCTATTTTTGAAATGCCTATCGGAAACAACATCTGAAATGACTATCAGCACCTATATTTGAAATGCCTATCGGCAACCATATCTGAAATGCCTATCCACACCTGTATTTGAAATACCTATCGGCTTCTATATCTGAAATGCCTATCGGCAACCATTTCTGGAATGCCTATCGGCACCTATATTTGAAATGCCTATCGGGTTCTATATCTGAAATGCCTATCAACACCTATTTTTAAAATGCCAATTGGCAACTATATCTGAAATGCCTATCGGCATCTATTTTTAAAATGCCAATCGGCAACTATATCTGAAATGCCTATCGGCACCTATATCTGAAATGCCTATCGTCACCAACTTTTGAAATCCCTATCGGAAACTCCATCTGAAATGCTTATCAGCACCTATATTTGAAATGCCTATCGGCAACCATTGCTGGAATGCCTATCGGCACCTATATTTGAAATGCCTATCGGGTTCTATATCTGAAATGCCTATCAACATCTATTTTTAAAATGCTAATTGGCAACTATATCTGAAATGCCTATCGGCACCTATATCTGAAATGCCTATCGGTACCTATTTTTGAAATGCCTATCGGAAACTACATCTGAAATGATTATCAGCACTTATATTTGAAATGCCTATCGGCAACCATATATGGAATGCCTATCGGCACCTATATTTGAAATGCCTATCGGCTTCTATAACTGAAATGCCTATCGGCACCTATTTTTAAAATACCAATCGGCAACTATATCTGAAATGCCTATCGGCACGTATATCTGAAATCGGCATATATTTTTGAAATGCCTTTCGGAAACTACATCTGAAATGCCTATCTGCTCCTATATTTGAAATGCCTATCGGCAACCATATCTGAAATGCCTATCGACACCTATATTTGAAATCCCTATCGGCTTCTATATCTGAAATGCCTATCGGCACCTATTTTTAAAATGCCAATCGGCAACTATATCTGAAATGCCTATCGGCACCTATATCTGAAATGCCTATCGGCACCTATTTTTGAAATGCCTATCAGAAACTACATCTGAAATGCCTATCAGCACCTATATTTGAAATGCCTATCGGCAACCATATCTGATATGCCTATAGGCACCTATATCTGAAATGCCTATCGGCACCTATTTTTGAAATACCTATCGGAAACTACATCTAAAATGCCTATCGGCACCTATTTTTAAAATGCCAATCGGAAAGTATATCTGAAATGCCTATAGGCACCTATAATTGAAATGCCTATCGGAACCTATTTTTGAAATGCCTATCGGAAACAACATCTGAAATGACTATCAGCACCTATATTTGAAATGCCTATCGGCAACCATATCTGAAATGCCTATCCACACCTGTATTTGAAATACCTATCGGCTTCTATATCTGAAATGCCTATCGGCAACCATTTCTGGAATGCCTATCGGCACCTATATTTGAAATGCCTATCGGTTTCTATATCTGAAATGCCTATCAACACCTATTTTTAAAATGCCAATTGGCAACTATATCTGAAATGCCTATCGGCATCTATTTTTAAAATGCCAATCGGCAACTATATCTGAAATGCCTATCGTCACCAACTTTTGAAATCCCTATCGGAAACTCCATCTGAAATGCCTATCAGCACCTATATTTGAAATGCCTATCGGCAACCATTGCTGGAATGCCTATCGGCACCTATATTTGAAATGCCTATCGGGTTCTATATCTGAAATGCCTATCAACATCTATTTTTAAAATGCTAATTGGCAACTATATCTGAAATGCCTATCGGCACCTATATCTGAAATGAATATCGGTACCTATTTTTGAAATGCCTATCGGAAACTACATCTGAAATGATTATCAGCACTTATATTTGAAATGCCTATCGGCAACCATATATGGAATGCCTATCGGCACCTATATTTGAAATGCCTATCGGCTTCTATAACTGAAATGCCTATCGGCACCTATTTTTAAAATATCAATCGGCAACTATATCTGAAATGCCTATCGGCACGTATATCTGAAATCGGCATATATTTTTTGAAATGCCTTTCGGAAACTACATCTGAAATGCCTATCTGCTCCTATATTTGAAATGCCTATCGGCAACCATATCTGAAATGCCTATCGACACCTATATTTGAAATCCCTATCGGCTTCTATATCTGAAATGCCTATCGGCACCTATTTTTAAAATGCCAATCGGCAACTATATCTGAAATGCCTATCGGCACCTATATCTGAAATGCCCGTCGGCACCTATTTTTGAAATGCCTATCAGAAACTACATCTGAAATGCCTATCAGCACCTATATTTGAAATGCCTATCGGCAACCATATCTGGAATGCCTATCGGCGCCTATATTTGAAATGCCCATCGGCTACTATATCTGAAATGCCTATCGGCACCTATTTTTAAAATGCCAATCGGCATTTATATCTGAAGTGCCTATCGGCACCTATATCTGAAATGCCTATCGGCACCTATTTTTGAAATGCCTATCGAAAACTACATCTGAAATGCCTATCAGCACCTATATTTGAAATGCCTATCGGCAACCACATCAGAAATGCCTATCGGCACCTATATCTGAAATGCCTTTCGGCATTTATATCTGAAATGCCGATCGACACCTATATTTGAAATGCCTATCGGCACTTTTATTTTAAATGCCTATCGGCAACTTTATCTGATAAGCCTATCGGCACCTATATCTGAAATGCCTATCGGAACCTATTTTTGAAATGCCTATCGGCTTCTATAACTGAAATGCCTATCGGCACCTATTTTTAAAATACCAATCGGCAACTATATCTGAAATGCCTATCGGCACGTATATCTGAAATCGGCATATATTTTTGAAATGCCTTTCGGAAACTACATCTGAAATGCCTATTTGCTCCTATATTTGAAATGCCTATCGGCAACCATATCTGAAATGCCTATCGACACCTATATTTGAAATACCTATCGGCTTCTATATCTAAAATGCCTATCGACACCTATTTTTAAAATGCCAATCGGTAAGTATATCTGAAATGCCTATCGGCACCTATATCTAAAATGCCTATCGGAACCTATTTTTGAAATGCCTATCGGAAACTACATCTGAAATGACTATCAGCACCTATATTTGAAATGCCTATCGGCAACCATATCTGAAATGCCTATCCACACCTATATTTGAAATACCTATCGGCTTCTATATCTAAAATGCCTATCGGCACCTATTTTTAAAATGCCAATCGGCAACTACATCTGAAATGCCTATCGGCTTATATATCTGAAATGCCTATCGGCACCTATTTTTAAAATGCCAATCGGCAACTATATCTGAAATGTTAATCGGCACCTATATCTGAAATGCCTATCGACACCTATTTTTAAAATGCCAATTGGCAACTATATCTGAAATGCCTATCGGCACCTATATCTGAAATGCCTATCGACACGTATTTTTGAAATGCCAATTGGCAACTATATCTGAAATGCCTAGCGACACCTATATCTGAAATGCCTATCGGTACTTATTTTTGAAATGCCTATCGGAAACTACATCTGAAATGATTATCAGCACTTATATTTGAAATGCCTATCGGCAACCATATCTGGATTGCCTATCGGCACCTATATTTGAAATGCCTATCGGCTTCTATATCTGAAATGCCTATCGGCACCTATTTTTAAAATAACAATCGGCAACTATATCTGAAATGCCTATCGGCACCTATATCTGAAATGCCTATCGGCACCTATTTTTGAAATGCCTATCGGAAACTCCATCTGAAATGCCTATCAGCACCTTTATTTAAAATGCTTATCGGCAACTATATCTGAAATAGCTATCGACACCTATATTTGAAATCCCTATCGGCTTCTATATCTGAAATGCCTATCGGCACCTATTTTTAAAATGCCAATCGGCAACTATATCTGAAATGCCAATCGGCACCTATATCTGAAATGCCTATCGGCACCTATTTTTGAAATGCCTATCGGAAACTACATCTGAAATGCCTATCAGCACCTATATTTGAAATGCCTATCGGCAACCATATCTGGAATGCCTATCGGCGCCTATATTTGAAATGCCTATCGGCTTCTATATCTAAAATGCCTATCGGCACCTATTTTTAAAATGCCAATCGGCAACTATATCTGAAGTGCCTATCGGCATCTATATCTCAAATGCCTATCGGCACCTATTTTTGAAATGCCTATCGAAAACTACATCTGAAATGCCTATCAGCATTTATATTTGAAATGCCTATCGGCAACCACATCAGAAATGCCTATCGGCACCTATATCTGAAATGCCCTACGGCATTTATATCTGAAATGCCGATCGACACCTATATTTGAAATGCCTATCGGCACCTATATTTTAAATGCCTATCGGCAACTATATCTGATATGCCTATCGGCATTTATATGTGAAATGCCTATCGGCACCTATTTTTGAAATGCATATCGGAAACTACATCTAAAATGCCTATCGGCACCTATTTTTAAAATGCCAATCGGCAACTATATCTGAAATGCCTATCGGCACTTATATCTGAAATGCCTATCGGCACCAATTTTTGAAATGCTTATCGGAAACTACATCTGAAATGCCTATCAGCACCTATATTTGAAATGCCTATCGGCAACCATACCTGGAATGCTCATCGGCACCTATATTTGAAATGCCTATCTAAAAATACATCTGAAATGCCTATCAGCACCTATATTTGAAATGCCTATCGAAAACTACATCTGAAATGCCTATCAGCACCTATATTTGAAATGCCTATCGGAAACTACATCTGAAATGCCTATCAGCACCTATATTTGAAATGCCTATCGGCAACCAAATCTGGAATGCCTATCGGCACCTATATTTGAAATACCTATCGACTTCTATGTCTGAAATGCCTATCGGCACCTGTTTTTAAAATGCCAATCGGCAACTATATCTGAAATGCCTATCGGCACCTATATCCGAAATGCCTATCGGCATCAATTTTTGAAATGCCTATCGGTAACTACATCTGAAATGCCTACCAGCACCTATATTTGAAATGCTTATCGGCAACCATATCTGCAATGCCTAACGACACCTATATTTGAAAGCCCTATCGGCTTCTGTATCTGAAATGCCTATCGGCACCTATTTTTAAAATGCCAATCGGCATTTATATCTGAAGTGCCTATCGGCACCTATATCTGAAATGCCTATCGGCACCTCTTTTTGAAATGCGTATCGAAAACTACATCTGAAATGCCCATCAGCACCTATATTTGAAATGCCTGTCGGCAACCACATCAGAAATGCCTATCGGCACCTATATCTGAAATGCCTTCGGCATTTATATCTGAAATGCCGGTCGACACCTATATTTGAAATGCCTATCGGCACTTTTATTTTAAATGCCTATCGGCAACTATATCTGATAAGCCTATCGGCACCTATATCTGAAATGCCTATCGGCACCTATTTTTGAAATGCCAATCTTTAAGTATATCTGAAATGCCTATCGGCACCTATATCTAAAATGCCTATCGGAACCTATTTTTGAAATGCCTATCGGAAACTACATCTAAAATGACTATCAGCACCTATATTTGAAATGCCTATCGGCAACCATATCTGAAATGCCTATCCACACCTATATTTGAAATACCTATCGGCTTCTATATCTAAAATGCCTATCGGCACCTATTTTTAAAATGCCAATCGGTAAGTATATCTGAAATGCCTATCGGCACCTATATCTAAAATGCCTATCGGAACCTATTTTTGAAATGCCTATCGGAAACTACCACTGAAATGACTATCAGCACCTATATTTGAAATGCCTATCGGCAACCATATCTGAAATGCCTATCCACACCTATATTTGAAATACCTATCGGCATCTATATCTAAAATGCCTATCGGCACCTATTTTAAAAATGCCAATCGGCAACTACATCTGAAATGCCTATCGGCTTATATATCTGAAATGCCTATCGGCACTTATTTTTAAAATGCCAATCGGCAACTATATCTGAAATGCCTATCGGCACCTATATCTGAAATGCCTATCGTCACCAACTTTTGAAATCTCTATCGGAAACTCCATCTGAAATGCCTATCAGCACCTATATTTGAAATGCCTATCGGCAACCATTTCTGGAATGCCTATCGGCACCTATATTTGAAATGCCTATCGGGTTCTATATCTGAAATGCCTATCAACACCTATTTTTAAAGTGCCAATTGGCAACTATATCTGAAATGCCTATCGGCACCTATATCTGAAATGCCTATCGGTACCTATTTTTGAAATGCCTATCGGAAACTACATCTGAAATGATTATCAGCACTTATATTTGAAATGCCTATCGGCAACCATATCTGGAATGCCTATCGGCACCTATATTTGAAATGCCTATCGGCTTCTATATCTGAAATGCCTATCGGCACCTATTTTTAAAATACCAATCGGCAACTATATCTGAAATGCCTATCGGCACGTATATCTGAAATCGGCATATATTTTTGAAATGCCTTTCGGAAACTACATCTGAAATGCCTATCTGCTCCTATATTTGAAATGCCTATCGGCAACCATATCTGAAATGCCTATCGACACCTATATTTGAAATACCTATCGGCTTCTATATCTGAAATGCTTATCGGCACCTGTTTTTAAAATGCCAATCGGCGACTATATCTGAAATGCCTATCGGCACCTATATCCGAAATGCCTATCGGCATCAATTTTTGAAATGCCTATCGGAAACTACATCTAAGATGCCTATCAGCACCTATATTTGAAATGTCTATCGGCAACTATATCTGCAATGCCTATCGGCACCTATATTTGAAATGCCTATCGGCTTCTATATCTGAAATGCCTATCGGCACCTATTTTTTAAATGCCAATTGGCAACTATATCTGAAATGACTATCGGCACCTATATCTAAAATGCCTATCGGCACCTATTTTTGAAATGCCTATCGAAAACTACATCTGAAATGCCTATCAGCACCTATATTTGAAATGCCTATCGGAAACTACATCTGAAATGCCTATCAGCACCTATATTTGAAATGCCTATCGGCAACCATATCTGGAATGCCTATCGGCACCTATATTTGAAATGCCTATCGGCTTCTATATCTGAAATGCCTATCGGCACCTATTTTTAAAATGCCAATCGGCAACTATATCTGAAATGCCTATCGGCACCTATATCTGAAATGCCTATCGGCACCTATTTTTGAAATGCCTATCGGAAACTACATCTGAAATGCCTATCAGCACCTATATTTGAAATGCCTATCGGCAACCATATCTGAAATGCCTATCGACACCTATATTTGAAATACCTATCGGCTTCTATATCTGAAATGCCTATCGGTACCTATTTTTAAAATGCCAATCGGTAACTATATCTGAAATGCCTATCGGCACCTATATCTGAAATGCCTATCGGCACCTATATCTGAAATGCCTATCGGCACCATTTTTTGAAATGCCTATCGGAAACTACATCCGGAATGCCTATCAGCACCTATATTTGAAATGCCTATCGGCAACCATATCTGGAATGCCTATCGGCACCTATATTTGAAATGCCTATCGGCTTCTATATCTGAAATGCCTATCGACACCAATTTTTGAAATGCCTATCGGAAACTACATCTGAAATGCCTTTCAGCACCTATATTTGAAATGCCTATCGGCAACCATATCTGGAATGCTCATCGGCACCTATATTTGAAATGCCTATCGGCCTATATATCTGAAATGCCTATCGGCACCTATTTTTAAAATGCCAATCGGCAACTATATCTTAAATGCCTATCGGCACCTATATCTGAAATGCCTATCGGCACCTATTTTTGAAATGCCTATCGGAAACTACATCTGAAATGCCTATCAGCACCTATATTTGAAATGCCTATCGGCAACCATATCTGGAATGCCTATCGGCGCCTATATTTGAAATGCCTATCGGCTTCTATATCTGAAATGCCTATCGGCACCTATTTTTAAAATGCCAATCGGCAACTATATCTGAAATGCCTATCGGCACCTATATCTGAAATGCCTATCGGCACCTATTTTTGAAATGCCTATCGGAAACTACATCTGAAATGCCTATCAGCGCCTATATTTGAAATGCCTATCGGCAACCATATCTGGAATGCCTATCGGCGCCTATATTTGCAATGCCTATCGGCTTCTATATCTGAAATACCTATCGGCGCCTATTTTTAAAATGCCAATCGGCAACTATATCTGAAGTGCCTATCGGCACCTATATCTGAAATGCCTATCGGCACCTATTTTTGAAATGCCTATCGAAAACTACATCTGAAATGCCTATCAGCACCTATATTTGAAATGCCTATCGGCAACCACATCAGAAATGCCTATCGGCACCTATATCTGAAATGCCTTTCGGCATTTATATCTGAAATACCGGTCACACCTATATTTAAAATGCCTATCGGCACATATATTTTAAATGCCTATCGGCAACTATATCTGATATGCCTATCGGCACCTATATCTGAAATGCCTATCGGCACCTATATCTGAAATGCCTATCGGCACCTATTTTTGAAATGCCTATCGGAAACTACATCTAAAATGCCTATCGGCACCTATTTTTAAAATGCCAATCGGTAAGTATATCTGAAATGCGTATCGGCACCTATATCTGAAATGCCTATCGGAACCTATTTTTGAAATGCCTATCGGAAACTACATCTGAAATGCCTATCAGCACCGATATTTGAAATGCCTATCGGCAACCATATCTGGAATGCCTATCGGCACCTATATTTGAAATGCTTATCGGCTTGTATATCTGAAATGCCTATCGGCACCAATTTTTAAAATGCCAATCGGCAACTATATCTGTAATGCCTATCGGCACCTATATCTGAAATGCCTATCGGCACATATTTTTGAAATGCCTATCGGAAACTACATCTGAAATGCCTATCAGCACCTATATTTGAAATGCCTATCGGCAACCATATCTGAAATGCCTATCGACACCTATATTTGAAATACCTATCGGCTTCTATATCTGAAATGCCTATCGGCACCTATTTTTAAAATGCCAATCGGTAACTATATCTGAAATGCCTATCGGCACCTATATCTGAAATGCCTATCGGCACCATTTTTTGAAATGTCTATCGGAAACTACATCCGGAATGCCTATCAGCACCTATATTTGAAATGCCTATCGGCAAACATATCTGGAATGCCTATCGGCACCTATATTTGAAATGCCTATCGGCTTCTATATCTGAAATGCCTATCGACACCTATTTTTAAAATGCCAATCGGCAACTATATCTGAAATGCTTATCGGCACCTATATCTGAAATGCCTATCGGCACCTATATCTGAAATGCCTATCGGCACCTATTTTTGAAATGCCTATCGGAAACTACATCTAAAATGCCTATCGGCACCTATTTTTAAAATGCCAATCGGTAAGTATATCTGAAATGCCTATCGGCACCTATATCTGAAATGCCTATCGGAACCTATTTTTGAAATGCCTATCGGAAACTACATCTGAAATGACTATCAGCACCTATATTTGAAATGCCTATCGGCAACCATATCTGAAATGCCTATCCACACCTATATTTGAAATACCTATCGGCTTCTATATCTGAAATGCCTATCGGCACCTATTTTTAAAATGCCAATCGGCAACTATATCTGAAATGCCTATCGGCACCTAAATCTGAAATGCCTATCGGTACCTATTTTTGAAATGCCTATCGGAAACTACATCTGAAATGATTATCAGCGCTTATATTTGATATGCCTATCGGCAACCATATCTGGAATGCCTATCGGCAACTATATTTGAAATGCCTATCGGCTTCTATATCTGAAATGCCTATCGGCACCTATTTTTAAAATACCAATCGGCAACTATATCTGAAATGCCTATCGACACCTATATCTGAAATGCCTATCGGCATATATTTTTGAAATGTCTATCGGAAACTACATCCGGAATGCCTATCAGCACCTACATTTGAAATGCCTATCGGCAACCATATCTGGAATGCCTATCGGCACCTATATTTGAAATGCCTATCGGCTTCTATATCTGAAATGCCTATCGACACCTATTTTTAAAATGCCAATCGGCAACTATATCTGAAATGCCTATCGGCACCTATATCTGAAATGCCTATCGGCACCTATTTTTGAAATACCTATCGGAAACTACATCTGAAATGCCTATCAGCACCTATATTTGAAATGCTTATCGGCAACCATATCTGAAATGCCTATCGACACCTATATTTGAAATCCCTATCGGCTTCTATATCTGAAATGCCTATCGGCAACTATATCTGAAATGCCTATCGGCGCCTATATCTGAAATGCCTATCGGCACCTATTTTTGAAATGCCTATCGAAAACTACATCTGAAATGCCTATCAGCACCTATATTTGAAATGCCTATCGGCAACCACATCAGAAATGCCTATCGGCACCTATATCTGAAATGCCTTTCGGCATTTATATCTGAAATGCCGATCGACACCTATATTTGAAATGCCTATCGGCACTTTTATTTTAAATGCCTATCGGCAACTATATCTGATAAGCCTATCGGCACCTATATCTGAAATGCCTATCGGCACCTATTTTTGAAATGCCTATCGAAAACCATATCTGGAATGCCTATCGGCGCCTATATTTGAAATGCCTATCGGCTTCTATATCTGAAATGCCTATCGGCACCTATTTTTAAAATGCCAATCGGCATTTATATCTGAAGTGCCTATCGGCACCTATATCTGAAATGCCTATCGGCACCTATTTTTGAAATGCTTATCGAAAACTACATCTGAAATGCCTATCAGCACCTATATTTGAAATGCCTATCGGCAACCACATCAGAAATGCCTATCGGCACCTATATCTGAAATGCCTTTCGGCATTTATATCTGAAATGCCGATCGACACCTATATTTGAAATGCCTATCGGCACTTTTATTTTAAATGCCTATCGGCAACTATATCTGATAAGCCTATCGCCACCTATATCTGAAATGCCTATCGGCACCTATTTTTAAAATGCCAATCTTTAAGTATATCTGAAATGCCTATCGCCACCTATATCTGAAATGCCTATCGGCACCTATTTTTAAAATGCCAATCTTTAAGTATATCTGAAATGCCTATCCACACCTATATTTGAAATACCTATCGGCTTCTATATCTAAAATGCCTATCGGCACCTATTTTTAAAATGCCAATCGGCAACTACATCTGAAATGACTATCGGCTTATATATCTGAAATGCCTATCGGCACCTATTTTTAAAATGCCATTCGGCAACTATATCTAAAATGCCACTCGGCACCTATATCTGAAATGCCTATCGACACCTATTTTTAAAATGCCAATTGGCAACTATATCTGAAATGTTTATCGGCACCTATATCTGAAATGCCTATCGACACATATTTTTAAAATGCCAATTAGCAACTATATCTGAAATGCCTATCGGCACCTATATCTGAAATGCCTATCGGTACCTATTTTTGAAATGCCTATCGGAAACTACATCTAAAATGATTATCAGCACTTATATTTGAAATGCCTATCGGCAACCATATCTGGAATGCCTATCGGCGCCTATATTTGAAATGCCTATCGGCTTCTATATCTAAAATGCCTATCGGCACCTATTTTTAAAATGCCAATCGGAAAGTATATCTAAAATGCCTATCTACACCTATAATTGAAATGCACATCGGAACCTATTTTTGAAATGCCTATCGGAAACAACATCTGAAATGACTATCAGCACCTATATTTGAAATGCCTATCGGCAACCATATCTGAAATGCCTATCCAAACCTGTATTTGAAATACCTATCGGCTTCTATATCTAAAATGCCTATCGGCACCTATTTTTAAAATGCCAATCGGCAGATATATCTGAAATGCCTATCGGCACCTATATCTGAAATGCCTATCGGCACCAACTTTTGAAATGCCTATCGGAAACTCCATCTGAAATGCCTATCAGCACCTATATTTGAAATGCCTATCGGCAACCATATCTGGAATGCCTATCGGCACCTATATTTGAAATGCCTATCGGGTTCTATATCTGAAATGCCTATCGACACCTATTTTTAAAATGCCAATTGGCAACTATATCTGAAATGCCTATCGTCACCTATATCTGAAATGCCTATCGGTACCTATTTTTGAAATGCATATCGGAAACTACATCTGAAATGATTATCAGCACTTATATTTGAAATGCCTATCGGCAACCATATCTGGAATGCCTATCGGCACCTATATTTGAAATGCCTATCGGCTTCTATATCTGAAATGCCTATCGGCACCTATTTTTAAAATACCAATCGGCAACTATATCTGAAATGCCTATCGGCACCTATATCTGAAATGCCTATCGGCATATATTTTTGAAATGCCTTTCGGA
The DNA here is from genome assembly GCA_034508555.1 of Venustoraphidia nigricollis. Lineage (NCBI taxonomy): Eukaryota > Metazoa > Arthropoda > Insecta > Raphidioptera > Raphidiidae > Venustoraphidia > Venustoraphidia nigricollis. The sequence continues at coordinate 271,177 of JAVRKA010000222.1, read as the reverse complement.
AACTACATCTGAAATGCCTATCTGCTCCTATATTTGAAATGCCTATCGGCAACCATATCTGAAATGCCTATCGACACCTATATTTGAAATACCTATCGGCTTCTATATCTGAAATGCCTATCGGCACCTGTTTTTAAAATGCCAATCGGCAACTATATCTGAAATGCCTATCGGCACCTATATCCGAAATGCCTATCGGCATCAATTTTTGAAATGCCTATCGGTAACTACATCTGAAATGCCTACCAGCACCTATATTTGAAATGCCTATCGGCAACCACATCAGAAATGCCTATCGGCACCTATATCTGAAATGCCGGTCGACACCTATATTTGAAATGCCTATCGGTACTTTTATTTTAAATGCCTATCGGCAACTATATCTGATAAGCCTATCGGCACCTATATCTGAAATGCCTATCGGCACCTATTTTTGAAATGCCAATCTTTAAGTATATCTGAAATGCCTATTGGCACCTATATCTAAAATGCCTATCGGAACCTATTTTTGAAATGCGTATCGGAAACTACATCTGAAATGACTATCAGCACCCATATTTGAAATGCCTATCGGCAACCATATCTGAAATGCCTATCCACACCTATATTTGAAATACCTATCGGCTTCTATATCTAAAATGCCTATCGGCACCTATTTTTAAAATGCAAATCGGTAAGTATATCTGAAATGCCTATCGGCACCTATATCTAAAATGCCTATCGGAACCTATTTTTGAAATGCCTATCGGAAACTACATCTGAAATGCCAATCGGCACCTATATCTGAAATGCCTATCGGCACCTATTTTTGAAATGCCTATCGGAAACTACATCTGAAATGCCTATCAGTACCTATATTTGAAATGCCTATCGGCAACCATATCTGAAATGCCTATCGACACCTATATTTGAAATCCCTATCGGCTTCTATATCTGAAATGCCTATCGGCACCTATTTTTAAAATGCCAATCGGCAACTATATCTGAAATGCCAATCGGCACCTATACCTGAAATGCCTATCGACACCTATTTTTAAAATGCCAATTGGCAACTATATCTGAAATGCCTATCGGCACCTATATCTGAAATGCCTATCGGTACCTATTTTTGAAATGCCTATCGGAAAATACATCTGAAATGATTATCAGCACTTATATTTGAAATGCCTATCGGCAACCATATCTGGAATGCCTATCGGCACCTATATTTGAAATGCCTATCGGCTTCTATATCTGAAATGCCTATCGGCACCTATTTTTAAAATACCAATCGGCAACTATATTTGAAATGCCTATCGGCACCTATATCTGAAATGCCTATCGGCACATATTTTTGAAATGCCTATCGGAAACTCCATCTGAAATGCCTATCAGCACCTATATTTGAAATGCCTATCGGCAACCATATCTGGAATGCCTATCGGCAACTATATTTGAAATGCCTATCGGCAACCATACCTGGAATGCCCTTCGGCACCTATATTTGAAATGCCTATCGGCTTCTATATCTGAAATGCCTATCGACACCTATTTTTAAAATGCCAATCGGCAACTATATCTGAAATGCCTATCGGCACCTATATCTGAAATGCCTATCGGCACCTATTTTTGAAATGCCTATCGGAAACTACATCTGAAATGCCTATCAGCACCTTTATTTGAAATGCTTATCGGCAACCATATCTGAAATAGCAATCGACACCTATATTTGAAATCCCTATCGGCTTCTATATCTGAAATGCCTATCGGCACCTATTTTTAAAATGCCAATCGGCAACTATATCTGAAATGCCTATCGGCACCTATGTCTGAAATGCCTATCGGCACCTAATTTTGAAATGCCTATCGGAAACTACATCTGAAATGCCTATCAGCACCTTTATTTGAAATGCTTATCGGCAACCATATCTGAAATAGCTATCGACACCTATATTTGAAATCCCTATCGGCTTCTATATCTGAAATGCCTATCGGCACCTATTTTTGAAATGCCTATCGGAAATTACATCTGAAATGCCTATCAGCACCTATATTTGAAATGCCTATCGGCAACCATATCTGATATGCCTATCGGCACCTATATGTGAAATGCCTATCGGCACCTATTTTTGAAATACCTATCGGAAACTACATCTAAAATGCCTATCGGCACCTATTTTTAAAATGCCAGTCGGAAAGTATATCTGAAATGCCTATCGGCACCTATAATTGAAATGCCTATCGGAACCTATTTTTGAAATGCCTATCGGAAACAACATCTGAAATGACTATCAGCACCTATATTTGAAATGCCTATCGGCAACCATATCTGAAATGCCTATCCACACCTGTATTTGAAATACCTATCGGCTTCTATATCTGAAATGCCTATCGGCAACCATTTCTGGAATGCCTATCGGCACCTATATTTGAAATGCCTATCGGGTTCTATATCTGAAATGCCTATCAACACCTATTTTCAAAATGCCAATTGGCAACTATATCTGAAATGCCTATCGGCACCTATTTTTAAAATGCCAATCGGCAACTATATCTGAAATGCCTATCGGCACCTATATCTGAAATGCCTATCGTCACCAACTTTTGAAATCCCTATCGGAAACTCCATCTGAAATGCCTATCAGCACCTATATTTGAAATGCCTATCGGCAACCATTTCTGGAATGCCTATCGGCACCTATATTTGAAATGCCTATCGGGTTCTATATCTGAAATGCCTATTAACACCTATTTTTAAAATGCCAATTGGCAACTATATCTGAAATGCCTATCGGCACCTATATCTGAAATGCCTATCGGTACCTATTTTTGAAATGCCTATCGGAAACTACATCTGAAATGATTATCAGCACTTATATTTGAAATGCCTATCGGCAACCATATCTGGAATGCCTATCGGCACCTATATTTGCAATGCCTATCGGCTTCTATATCTGAAATGCCTATCGGCACCTATTTTTAAAATACCAATCGGCAACTATATCTGAAATGCCTATCGGCACGTATATCTGAAATCGGCATATATTTTTGAAATGCCTTTCGGAAACTACATCTGAAATGCCTATCTGCTCCTATATTTGAAATGCCTATCGGCAAACATATCTGAAATGCCTATCGACACCTATATTTGAAATCCCTATCGGCTTCTATATCTGAAATGCCTATCGGCACCTATTTTTAAAATGCCAATTGGCAACTATATCTGAAATGACTATCGGTTCCTATATCTGAAATGCCTATCGGCACCTATTTTTGAAATGCCTATCGAAAACTACATCTGAAATGCCTATCAGCACCTATATTTGAAATGCCTATCGGAAACTACATCTGAAATGCCTATCAGCACCTATATTTGAAATGCCTATCGGCAACCATATCTGGAATGCCTATCGGCACCTATATTTGAAATGCCTATCGGCGTCTATATCTGAAATGCCTATCGGCACATATTTTTAAAATGCCAATCGGCAACTATAATTGAAATGCCTATCGGCACCTATATCTGAAATGCCTATCGGCACCTATTTTTGAAATGCCTATCGGAAACTACATCTGAAATGCTTATCAGCACCTATATTTGAAATGGCTATCGGCAACCATATCTTAAACGCCTATCGACACCTATATTTGAAATACCTATCGGCTTCTATATCTGAAATGTCTATCGGTACCTATTTTTAAAATGCCAATCGGTAACTATATCTGAAATGCCTATCGGCACCTATATCTGAAATGCCTATCGGCACCATTTTTTGAAATGCCTATCGGAAACTACATCCGGAATGCCTATCAGCACCTATATTTGAAATGCCTATCGGCAACCATCTCTGGAGTGCCTATCGGCACCTATATTTAAAATGCCTATCGGCTTCTATATCTAAATTGCCTATCGACACCAATTTTTGAAATGCCTATCGGAATTTACATCTGAAATGCCTATCAGCACCTATATTTGAAATGCCTATCGGCAACCATATCTGCAATGCTCATCGGCACCTATATTTGAAATGCCTATCGGCTTATATATCTGAAATGCCTATCGGCACCTATTTTTAAAATGCCAATCGGCAACTATATCTGAAATACCTATCGGCACCTATATCTGAAATGCCTATCGGCACCTATTTTTGAAATGCCTATCGGAAACTACATCTGAAATGCCTATCAGCACCTATATTTGAAATGCTTATCGGCAACCATATCTGAAATGCCTATTGACACCTGTATTTAAAATCCCTATCGGCTTCTATATCTGAAATGCCTATCGGCACCTATTTTTATAATGCCAATCGGCAACTATATCTGAAATGCCTATCGGCACCTATATCTGAAATGCCTATCGGCACCAATTTTTGAAATGCCTATCGGAAACTACATCTGAAATGCCTATCAGCACCTATATTTGAAATGCCTATCGGCAACCATATCTACAATGCTCATCGGCACCTATATTTGAAATGCCTATCGGCTTATATATCTGAAATGCCTATCGGCACCTATTTTTAAAATGCCAATCGGCAACTATATCTGAAATGCCTATGGGCACCTATATCTGAAATGCCTATCGGCACCTATTTTTGAAATGCCTATCGGAAACTACATCTGAAATGCCTATCAGCACCTATATTTGAAATGCCTATCGGAAATCATATCTGAAATGCCTATCGACACCTATATTTGAAATACCTATCGGCTTCTATATCTGAAATGCCTATCGGCACCTATTTTTAAAATGCCAATCGGCAACTATATCTGAAATGCCTATCGGCACCTATATCTGAAATGCCTATCGGAACCAATTTTTGAAATGCCTATCGGAAACTACATCTGAAATGCCTATCAGCACCTATATTTGAAATGCCAATCGGCAACCATATCTGGAATGCCTATCAGCACCTATATTTGAAATGCCTATCGGCATCTATATCTGAAATGCCTATCGGCACCTATTTTTAAAATGCCAATCGGCAACTATATCTGAAATGCCTATCGGCACCTATATCTGAAATGCCTATCGGCACCTATTTTTGAAATGCCTATCGGAAACTACATCTGAAATGCCTATCAGCACCTATATTTGAAATGCCTATCGGCAATCATATCTGAAATGCCTATCGACACCTATATTTGAAATACCTATCGGCTTCTATATCTGAAATGCCTATCGGCAACTATTTTTAAAATGCCAATCGGCAACTATATCTGAAATGCCTATCGGCACCTATATCTGAAATGCCTATCGGAACCAATTTTTGAAATGCCTATCGGAAACGACATCTGAAATGAATATCAGCACCTATATTTGAAATGCCTATCGGAAACTACATCTGAAATGATTATTAGCGCTTATATTTGATATGCCTATCGGCAACCATATCTGAAATGCCTATCGGCAACTATATTTGAAATGCCTATCGGCTTCTATATCTGAAATGCCTATCTGCACCTATTTTTTTAATGCCAATCGGTAAGTATATCTGAAATGCCTATCGGCACCTATATCTAAAATGCCTATCGGAACCTATTTTTGAAATGCCTATCGGAAACTACATCTGAAATGACTATCTGCTCCTATATTTGAAATGCCAATCGGCAACTATATCTGAAATGCCTATCGGCACCTATATCCGAAATGCCTATCGGCATCAGTTTTTGAAATGCCTATCGGAAACTACATCTAAAATGCCTATCAGCACCTATATTTGAAATGCCTATCGCAACCATATCTGGAATGCCTATCAACACCTATATTTGAAATGCCTATCGGCTTCTATATCTGAAATGCCTATCGGCACCTATTTTTAAAATGTAAATCGGCAACTATATCTGAAATGCCTATCGGCACCTATATCTGAAATGCCTATCGGCACCTATTTTTAAAATGCCTATCGGCACCTATTTTTAAAATGCCTATCGGCACCTATTTTTAAAATGCCTATCGGAAACTACATCTGAAATGCCTATCAGCACCTATATTTGAAATGCTTATCGGCAACCATATTTAAAATGCCTATCGACACCTATATTTGAAATTCCTATCGGCTTCTATATCTGAAATGCCTATCGGCACATATTTTTAAAATGCCAATCGGCAACTATATCTGAAATGCCTATCGGCACCTATATCTGAAATGCCTATCGGCACCTATTTTTGAAATGCCTATTGGAAACTACATCTGAAATGCCTATCAGCACCTATATTTGAAATGCCTATCGGCAACTATATCTGGAATGCCTATCGGCGCCTATATTTGAAATGCCTATCGGCTTCTATATCTGAAATGCCTATCGGCACCTATTTTTAAAATGCCAATCGGCATTTATATCTGAAGTGCCTATCGGCACCTATATCTGAAATGCCTATCGGCACCTATTTTTGAAATGCCTATCGGAAACTACATCTGAAATGCCTATCAGCACCTATATTTGAAATGCCTATCGGCAACCACATCAGAAATGCCTATCGGCACCTATATCTGAAATGCCTTTCGGCATTTATATCTGAAATGCCGATCGACACCTATATTTGAAATGCCTATCGGCACTTTTATTTTAAATGCCTATCGGCAACTATATCTGATAAGCCTATCGGCACCTATATCTGAAATGCCTATCAGCACCTATATTTGAAATGCCTATCGGCAACCATATCTGGAATGCCTATCGACACCTATATTTTAAATGCCTATCGGCAACTATATCTGATATGCCTATCGGCACCTATATCTGAAATGCCTATCGGCACCTATTTTTGAAATGCCTATCGGAAACTACATCTAAAATGCCTATCAGCACCTATTTTTAAAATGCCAATCGGAAAGTATATCTGAAATGCCTATCGGCACCTATAATTGAAATGCCTATCGGAACCTATTTTTGAAATGCCTATCGGAAACAACATCTGAAATGACTATAAGCACCTATATTTGAAATGCCTATCGGCAACCATATCTGAAATGCCTATCCACACCTGTATTTGAAATACCTATCGGCTTCTATATCTAAAATGCCTATCGGCACCTATTTTTAAAATGCCAATCGGCAACTATATCTGAAATGCCTATCGGCACCTATATCTGAAATGCCTATCGGCACCTATTTTTGAAATGCCTATCGGAAACTACATCTAAAATGCCTATCAGCACCTATTTTTAAAATGCCAATCGGAAAGTATATCTGAAATGCCTATCGGCACCTATAATTGAAATGCCTATCGGAACCTATTTTTGAAATGCCTATCGGAAACAACATCTGAAATGCCTATCAGCACCTATATTTGAAATGCCTATCGGCAAACATATCTGGAGTGCCTATCGACACCTATTTTTAAAATGCCAATTGGCAACTATATCTGAAATGCCTATCGGCACCTATATCTGAAATGCCTATCGGTACTTATTTTTGAAATGCCTATCGGAAACTACATCTGAAATGATTATCAGCACTTATATTTTAAATGCCTATCGGCAACCATATCTAGTATGCCTATCGGCACCTATATTTGAAATGCCTATCGGCTTCTATATCTGAAATGCCTATCGGCACCTGTTTTTAAAATGCCAATCGGCAACTATATCTGAAATGCCTATCGGCACCTATATCCGAAATGCCTATCGGCATCAATTTTTGAAATGCCTATCGGAAACTACATCTAAAATACCTATTAGCACCTATATTTGAAATGCCTATCGGCAACTATATCTGCAATGCCTATCGGCACCTATATTTGAAATGCCTATCGGCTTCTATATCTGAAATGCCTATCGGCACCTATTTTTTAAATGCCAATTGGCAACTATATCTAAAATGACTATCGGCACCTATATCTGAAATGCCTATCGGCACCTATTTTTGAAATGCCTATTGGAAACTACATCTGAAATGCCTATCAGCACCTATATTTGAAATGCCTATCGACACCTATATTTGAAATTCCTATCGGCTTCTATATCTGAAATGCCTATCGGCACATATTTTTAAAATGCCAATCGGCAACTATATCTGAAATGCCTATCGGCACCTATATCTGAAATGCCTATCGGCACCTATTTTTGAAATGCCTATTGGAAACTACATCTGAAATGCCTATCAGCACCTATATTTGAAATGCCTATCGGCAACTATATCTGGAATGCCTATCGGCGCCTATATTTGAAATGCCTATCGGCTTCTATATCTGAAATGCCTATCGGCACCTATTTTTAAAATGCCAATCGGCATTTATATCTGAAGTGCCTATCGGCACCTATATCTGAAATGCCTATCGGCACCTATTTTTGAAATGCCTATCGGAAACTACATCTGAAATGCCTATCAGCACCTATATTTGAAATGCCTATCGGCAACCACATCAGAAATGCCTATCGGCACCTATATCTGAAATGCCTTTCGGCATTTATATCTGAAATGCCGATCGACACCTATATTTGAAATGCCTATCGGCACTTTTATTTTAAATGCCTATCGGCAACTATATCTGATAAGCCTATCGGCACCCATATCTGAAATGCCTATCGGCACCTATTTTTGCAATGCCAATCTTTAAGTATATCTGAAATGCCTATCGGCACCTATATCTAAAATGCCTATCGGAACCTATTTTTGAAATGCCTATCGGAAACTACATCTGAAATGACTATCAGCACCTATATTTGAAATGCCTATCGGCAACCATATCTGAAATGCCTATCCACTCCTATATTTGAAATACCTATCGGCTTCTATATCTAAAATTACTATCGGCACCTATTTTTAAAATGCCAATCGGTAAGTATATCTGAAATGCCTATCGGCACCTATATCTAAAATGCCTATCGGAACCTATTTTTGAAATGCCCATCGGAAACTACATCTGAAATGACTATCAGCACCTATATTTGAAATGCCTATCGGCAACCATATCTGAAATGCCTATCCACACCTATATTTGAAATACCTATCGGCTTCTATATCTAAAATGCCTATCGGCACCTATTTTTAAAATGCCAATCGGCAACTACATCTGAAATGCCTATCGCCTTCTATATCTGAAATGCCTATCGGCACCTATTTTTAAAATGCCAATCGGCAACTATATCTGAAATGCCAATCGGCACCTATATCTGAAATGCCTATCGACACTTATTTTTAAAATGCCAATTGGCAACTATATTTGAAATGCCTATCGGCACCTATATCTGAAATGCCTATCAACACCTATTTTTAAAATGCCAATTGGCAACTATATCTGAAATGCCTATCGGCACCTATATCTGAAATGCCTATCGGTACCTATTATTGAAATGCCTATCGGAAACTACATCTGAAATGATTATCAGCACTTATATTTGAAATGCCTATCGGCAACCATATCTGGAATGCCTATCGGCACCTATATTTGAAATGCCTATCGGCTTCTATATCTGAAATGCCTATCGGCACCTATTTTTAAAATACCAATCGGCAACTATATCTGAAATGCCTATCGGATCCTATATCTGAAATGCCTATCGGCACCTATTTTTGAAATGCCTATCGGAAACTCCATCTGAAATGCCTATCAGCACCTATATTTGAAATGCCTATCGGCAACCATAACTGGAATGCCTATCGGCACATATATTTGAAATGCCTATCGGCAACCATATCTGGAATGCCTATCGGCACCTATATTTGAAATGCCTATCGGCTTCTATATCTGAAATGCCTATCGACACCTATTTTTAAAATGCCAATCGGCAACTATATCTGAAATGCATATCGGCACCAATATATGAAATGCCTATCGGCACCTATTTTTGAAATGCCTATCGGAAACTACATCTGAAATGCCTATCAGCACCTTTATTTGAAATGCTTATCGGCAACCATATCTGAAATAGCTATCGACACCTATATTTGAAATCCCTATCGGCTTCTATATCTGAAATGCCTATCGGCACCTATTTTTAAAATGCCAATCGGCAACTATATCTGAAATGCCAATCGGCACCTATATCTGAAATGCCTATCGGCACCTATTTTTGAAATGCCTATCGGAAACTACATCTGAAATGCCTATCAGCACCTATATTTGAAATGCCTATCGGCAACCATATCTGGAATGCCTATCGGCGCCTATATTTGAAATGCCTATCGGCTTCTATATCTAAAATGCCTATCGGCACCTATTTTTAAAATGCCAATCGGCAACTATATCTGAAGTGCTTATCGGCACCTATATCTCAAATGCCTATCGGCACCTATTTTTGAAATGCCTATCGAAAACTACATCTGAAATGCCTATCAGCATTTATATTTGAAATGCCTATCGGCAACCACATCAGAAATGCCTATAGGCACCTATATCTGAAATGCCCTACGGCATTTATATCTGAAATGCCGATCGACACCTATATTTTAAATGCCTATCGGCAACTATATCTGATATGCCTATCGGCACCTATATCTGAAATGCCTATCGGCACCTATTTTTGAAATGCCTATCGGAAACTACATCTAAAATGCCTATCAGCACCTATTTTTAAAATGCCAATCGGAAAGTATATCTGAAATGCCTATCGGCACCTATAATTGAAATGCCTATCGGAACCTATTTTTGAAATGCCTATCGGAAACAACATCTGAAATGACGATAAGCACCTATATTTGAAATGCCTATCGGCAACCATATCTGAAATGCCTATCCACACCTGTATTTGAAATACCTATCGGCTTCTATATCTAAAGTGCCTATCGGCACCTATTTTTAAAATGCCAATCGGCAACTATATCTGAAATGCCTATCGGCACCTATATCTGAAATGCCTATCGGCACCTATTTTTGAAATGCCTATCGGAAACTACATCTAAAATGCCTATCAGCACCTATTTTTAAAATGCCAATCGGAAAGTATATCTGAAATGCCTATCGGCACCTATAATTGAAATGCCTATCGGAACCTATTTTTGAAATGCCTATCGGAAACAACATCTGAAATGCCTATCAGCACCTATATTTGAAATGCCTATCGGCAACCATATCTGGAGTGCCTATCGACACCTATTTTTAAAATGCCAATTGGCAACTATATCTGAAATGCCTATCGGCACCTATATCTGAAATGCCTATCGGTACTTATTTTTGAAATGCCTATCGGAAACTACATCTGAAATGATTATCAGCACTTATATTTTAAATGCCTATCGGCAACCATATCTAGTATGCCTATCGGCACCTATATTTGAAATGCCTATCGGCTTCTATATCTGAAATGCCTATCGGCACCTGTTTTTAAAATGCCAATCGGCAACTATATCTGAAATGCCTATCGGCACCTATATCCGAAATGCCTATCGGCATCAATTTTTGAAATGCCTATCGGAAACTACATCTAAAATACCTATTAGCACCTATATTTGAAATGCCTATCGGCAACTATATCTGCAATGCCTATCGGCACCTATATTTGAAATGCCTATCGGCTTCTATATCTGAAATGCCTATCGGCACCTATTTTTTAAATGCCAATTGGCAACTATATCTGAAATGACTATCGGCACCTATATCTGAAATGCCTATCGGCACCTATTTTTGAAATGCCTATCGAAAACTACATCTGAAATGCCTATCAGCACCTAAATTTGAAATGCCTATCGGAAACTACATCTGAAATGCCTATCAGCACCTATATTTGAAATGCCTATCGGCAACCATATCTGGAATGCCTATCGGCACCTATATTTGAAATGCCTATCGGCTTCTATATCTGAAATGCCTATCGGCACCTATATTTAAAATGACAATCGGCAACTATATCTGAAATGCCTATCGGCACCTATATCTGAAATGTCTATTGGCACCTATTTTTGAAATGCCTATCGGAAACTACATCTGAAATTCCTATCAGCACCTATATTTGAAATGCCTATCGGCAACCATATCTGAAATGCCTATCGACACCTATATTTGAAATACCTATCGGCTTCTATATCTGAAATGCCTATCGGTATCTATTTTTAAAATGCCAATCGGTAACTATATCTAAAATGCCTATCGGCACCTATATCTGAAATGCCTATCGGCACCATTTTTTGAAATGCCTATCGGAAACTACATCCGGAATGCCTATCAGCACCTATATTTGAAATGCCAATCGGCAACCATATCTGGAATGCCTATCGGCACCTATATTTGAAATGCCTATCGGCAACTATATCTGAAATGCCTATCAGCACCTATATCTGAAATGCCTTTCGGCACCTATTTTTGAAATGCCTATCGGAAACTACATCTGAAATGCCTATCAGCACCTATATTTGAAATGCCTATCGGCAACCATATCTGGAATGCCTATCGACACCTATATTTAAATAGCCTATCGGCTTCTATTTCTGAAATGCCTATCGGCACCTATTTTTAAAATGCCAATCGGCAACTATATCTGAAATGCCTATCAGCACCTATATCTGAAATGCCTATCGGAAACTACATCCGGAATGCCTATCAGCACCTATATTTGAAATGCCTATCGGCAACCATATCTGAAATGCCTATCGACACCAATTTTTGAAATGCCTATCGGAAACTACATCTGAAAGGCCTATCAGCACCTTTATTTGAAATGCTTATCGGCAACCATATCTGAAATGCCTATCGACACCTATATTTAAATAGCCTATCGGCTTCTATTTCGTAAATGCCTATCGGCACCTATTTTTAAAATGCCAATCGGCAACTATATCTGAAATGCCTATCAGCACCTATATCTGAAATGCCTATCGGCACCTATTTTTGAAATGCCTATCGGAAACTACATCTGAAATGCCTAACAGCACCTATATTTGAAATGCCTATCGGCAACCATATCTGGAATGCCTATCGGCGCCTATATTTGAAATGCCTATCGGCTTCTATATCTGAAATACCTATCGGCGCCTATTTTTAAAATGCCAATCGGCAACTATATCTGAAGTGCCTATCGGCACCTATATCTGAAACGCCTATCGGCACGTATTTTTGAAATGCCTATCGAAAACTACATCTGAAATGCCTATCAGCACCTATATTTGAAATGCCTATCGGCAACCACATCAGAAATGCCTATCGGCACCTATATCTGAAATGCCTTTCGGCATTTATATCTGAAATGCCGGTCGACACCTATATTTGAAATGCCTATCGGCACATATATTTTAAATGCCTATCGGCAACTATATCTGATATGCCTATCGGCACCTATATCTGAAATGCCTATCGGCACCTATTTTTGAAATGCCTATCGGAAACTACATCTAAAATGCCTATCGGCACCTATTTTTAAAATGCCAATCGGTAAGTATATCTGAAATGCCTATCGGCACCTATATCTGAAATGCCTATCGGTACCTATTTTTGAAATGCCTATCGGAAACTACATCTGAAATGATTATCAGCACTTATATTTGATATGCCTATCGGCAACCATATCTGGAATGCCTATCGGCAACTATATTTGACATGCCTATCGGCTTCTATATCTGAAATGCCTTTCTGCACCTATTTTTAAAATACCAATCGGCAACTATATCTGAAATGCCTATCGGCACCTATATCTGAAATGCCTATCGGCATATATTTTTGAAATGCCTTTCGGAAACTACATCTGAAATGCCTATCTGCTCCTATATTTGAAATGCCTATCGGCAACCATATCTGAAATGCCTATCGACACCTATATTTGAAATACCTATCGGCTTCTATATCTGAAATGCCTATCGGCACCTGTTTTTAAAATGCCAATCGGCAACTATATCTGAAATGCCTATCGGCACCTATATCCGAAATGCCTATCGGCATCAATTTTTGAAATGCCTATCGGAAACTACATCTAAAATGCCTATCAGCACCTATATCTGAAATGCCTATCGGCAACCATATCTGGAATGCCTATCGGCACCTATATTTGAAATGCCTATCGGCTTCTATATCTGAAATGCCTATCGGCACCTATTTTTAAAATGCCAATCGGCAACTATATCTGAAATGCCTATCGGCACCTATATCTGAAATGCCTATCGGCACATATTTTTGAAATGCATATCGGAAACTACATCTGAAATGCCTATCAGCACCTATATTTTAAATGCCTATCGGCAAACATATCTGAAATGCCTATCGACACCTACATTCGAAATACCTATCGGCTTCTATATCTGAAATGCCTATCGGCACCTATTTTTAAAATGCCAATCGGTAACTATATCTGAAATGCCTATCGGCACCTATATCTGAAATGCCTATCGGCACCATTTTTTGAATTGTCTATCGAAAACTACATCCGGAATGCCTATCAGCACCTATATTTGAAATGCCTATTGGCAACCATATCTGGAAAGCCTATCGGCACCTATATTTGAAATGCCTATCGGCTTTTATATCTGAAATGCCTATCGACACCTATTTTTAAAATGCCAATCGGCAACTATATCTGAAATGCCTATCGGCACCTATATCTGAAATGCCTATCGGCACCTATTTTTGAAATGCCTATCGGAAACTACATCTGAAATGCCTATCAGCACCTATATTTGAAATGCCTATCGGCTTCTATATCTGAAATGCCTATCAGCACCTATTTTTAAAATGCCAATCGGCATTTATATCTGAAGTGCCTATCGGCACCTATATCTGAAATGCCTATCGGCACCTATTTTTGAAATGCCTATCGAAAACTACATCTGAAATGCCTATCAGCACCTACATTTGAAATGCCTATCGGCAACCACATCAGAAATGCCTATCGGCACCTATATCTGAAATGCCTTTCGGCATTTATATCTGAAATGCCGATCGACACCTATATTTGAAATGCCTATCGGCACTTTTATTTTAAATGCCTATCGGCAACAATATCTGATAAGCCTATCGGCACCTATATCTGAAATGCCTATCGGCACCTATTTTTGAAATGCCAATCTTTAGGTATATCTGAAATGCCTATCGGCACCTATATCTAAAATGCCTATCGGAACCTATTTTTGAAATGCCTATCGGAAACTACATCTGAAATGACTATCAGCACCTATATTTGAAATGCCTATCGGCAACCATATCTGAAATGCCTATCCACACCTATATTTGAAATACCTATCGGCTTCTATATCTAAAATGCCTATCGGCACCTATTTTTAAAATGCCAATCGGTAAGTATATCTGAAATGCCTATCGGCACCTATATCTAAAATGCCTATCGGAACCTATTTTTGAAATGCCTATAGGAAACTACATCTGAAATGACTATCAGCACCTATATTTGAAATGCCTATCGGCAACCATATCTGAAATGCCTATCCACACCTATATTTGAAATACCTATCGGCTTCTATATCTAAAATGCCTATCGGCACCTATTTTTAAAATGCCAATCGGCAACTACATCTGAAATGCCTATCGTCTTATATATCTGAAATGCCTATCGGCACCTATTTTTAAAATGCCAATCGGCAACTATATCTGAAATGCCTATCAGCACCTATATCTGAAATGCCTATCGGAAACTACATCCGGAATGCCTATCAGCTCCTATATTTGAAATGCCTATCGGCAACCATATCTGAAATGCCTATCGACACCAATTTTTGAAATGCCTATCGGAAACTACATCTGAAATGCCTATCAGCACCTATATTTGAAATGCTTATCGGCAACCATATCTGAAATGCCTATCGACACCTATATTTAAATAGCCTATCGGCTTCTATTTCTGAAATGCCTATCGGCACCTATTTTTAAAATGCCAATCGGCAACTATATCTGAAATGCCTATCAGCACCTATATCTGAAATGCCTATCGGCACCTATTTTTGAAATGCCTATCGGAAACAACATCTGAAATGCCTATCAGCACCTATATTTGAAATGCCTATCGGCAACCATATCTGAAATGCCTATCGGCGCCTATATTTGAAATGCCTATCGGCTTCTATATCTGAAATACCTATCGGCGCCTATTTTTAAAATGCCAATCGGCAACTATATCTGAAGTGCCTATCGGCACCTATATCTGAAATGCCTATCAGCACCTATTTTTGAAATGCCTATCGAAAACTACATCTGAAATGCCTATCAGCACCTATATTTGAAATGCCTATCGGCAACCATATCTGGAAAGCCTATCGGCACCTATATTTGAAATGCCTATCGGCTTCTATATCTAAAATGCCTATCGACACCTATTTTTAAAATGCCAATCGGCAACTATATCTGAAATGCCTATCGGCACCTATATCTGAAATGCCTATCGGCACCTATTTTTGAAATGCCTATCGGAAACTACATCTGAAATGCCTATCAGCACCTATATTTGAAACGCTTATCGGCAACCATATCTGAAATGGCTATCGACACCTATATTTGAAATCCCTATCGGCTTCTATATCTGAAATGCCTATCGGCACCTATTTTTAAAATGCCAATCGGCAACTATATCTGAAATGCCTATCGGCACCTATATCTGAAATGCCTATCGGCACCTATCTTTGAAATGCCTATCGGAAACTACATCTGAAATGCCTATCAGCACCTATATTTGAAATGCCTATCGGCAACCATATCTGGAATGCCTATCGGCGCCTATATTTGAAATGCCTATCGGCTTCTATATCTGAAATGCCTATCAGCACCTATTTTTAAAATGCCAATCGGCATTTATATCTGAAGTGCCTATCGGCACCTATATCTGAAATGCCTATCGGCACCTATTTTTGAAATGCCTATCGAAAACTACATCTGAAATGCCTATCAGCACCTACATTTGAAATGCCTATCGGCAACCACATCAGAAATGCCTATCGGCACCTATATCTGAAATGCCTTTCGGCATTTATATCTGAAATGCCGATCGACACCTATATTTGAAATGCCTATCGGCACTTTTATTTTAAATGCCTATCGGCAACAATATCTGATAAGCCTATCGGCACCTATATCTGAAATGCCTATCGGCACCTATTTTTGAAATGCCAATCTTTAAGTATATCTGAAATGCCTATCGGCACCTATATCTAAAATGCCTATCGGAACCTATTTTTGAAATGCCTATCGGAAACTACATCTGAAATGACTATCAGCACCTATATTTGAAATGCCTATCGGCAACCATATCTGAAATGCCTATCCACACCTATATTTGAAATACCTATCGGCTTCTATATCTAAAATGCCTATCGGCACCTATTTTTAAAATGCCAATCGGTAAGTATATCTGAAATGCCTATCGGCACCTATATCTAAAATGCCTATCAGAACCTATTTTTGAAATGCCTATAGGAAACTACATCTGAAATGACTATCAGCACCTATATTTGAAATGCCTATCGGCAACCATATCTGAAATGCCTATCCACACCTATATTTGAAATACCTATCGGCTTCTATATCTAAAATGCCTATCGGCACCTATTTTTATAATGCCAATCGGCAACTACATCTGAAATGCCTATTGTCTTATATATCTGAAATGCCTATCGGCACCTATTTTTAAAATGCCAATCGGCAACTATATCTAAAATGCCAATCGGCACCTATATCTGAAATGCCTATCGGCACCTATTTTTGAAATGCCTATCGGAAACTACATCTGAAATGCCTATCAGCACCTATATTTGAAATGCCTATCGGCAACCATATCTGGAATGGCTATTGACACCTATATTTAAATAGCCTATCGGCTTCTATTTCTGAAATGCCTATCGGCACCTATTTTTAAAATGCCAATCGGCAACTATATCTGAAATGCCTATCAGCACCTATATCTGAAATGCCTATCGGAAACTACATCCGGAATGCCTATCAGCTCCTATATTTGAAATGCCTATCGGCAACCATATCTGAAATGCCTATCGACACCAATTTTTGAAATGCCTATCGGAAACTACATCTGAAATGCCTATCAGCACCTATATTTGAAATGCTTATCGGCAACCATATCTGAAATGCCTATCGACACCTATATTTAAATAGCCTATCGGCTTCTATTTCTGAAATGCCTATCGGCACCTATTTTTAAAATGCCAATCGGCAACTATATCTGAAATGCCTATCAGCACCTATATCTGAAATGCCTATCGGCACCTATTTTTGAAATGCCTATCGGAAACTACATCTGAAATGCCTATCAGCACCTATATTTGAAATGCCTATCGGCAACCATATCTGAAATGCCTATCGGCGCCTATATTTGAAATGCCTATCGGCTTCTATATCTGAAATACCTATCGGCGCCTATTTTTAAAATGCCAATCGGCAACTATATCTGAAGTGCCTATCGGCACCTATATCTGAAATGCCTATCGGCACCTATTTTTGAAATGCCTATCGAAAACTACATCTGAAATGCCTATCAGCACCTATATTTGAAATGCCTATCGGCAACCACATCAGAAATGCTTATCGGCACCTATATCTGAAATGCCTTTCGGCATTTATATCTGAAATGCCGGTCGACACCTATATTTGAAATGCCTATCGGCACATATATTTTAAATGCCTATCAGCACCTATTTTTGAAATGCCTATCGGAAACTACATCTAAAATGCCTATCGGCACCTATTTTTAAAATGCCAATCGGTAAGTATATCTGAAATGCCTATCGGCACCTATATCTGAAATGCCTATCGGAACCTATTTTTGAAATGCCTATCGGAAAATACATCTGAAATGACTATCAGCACCTATATTTGAAATGCCTATCGGCAACCATATCTGGAATGCCTATCGGCACCTATATTTGAAATGCCTATCGGCTTCTATATCTGAAATGCCTATCGACACTTATTTTTAAAATGCCAATCGGCAACTATATCTGAAATGCCTATCGGAACCTATATCTAAAATGCCTATCGGAACCTATTTTTGAAATGCCTATAGGAAACTACATCTGAAATGACTATCAGCACCTATATTTGAAATGCCTATCGGCAACCATATCTGAAATGCCTATCCACACCTATATTTGAAATACCTATCGGCTTCTATATCTAAAATGCCTATTGGCACCTATTTTTATAATGCCAATCGGCAACTACATCTGAAATGCCTATCGTCTTATATATCTGAAATGCCTATCGGCACCTATTTTTAAAATGCCAATCGGCAACTATATCTAAAATGCCAATCGGCACCTATATCTGAAATGCCTATCGGCACCTATTTTTGAAATGCCTATCGGAAACTACATCTGAAATGCCTATCAGCACCTATATTTGAAATGCCTATCGGCAACCATATCTGGAATGGCTATTGACACCTATATTTAAATAGCCTATCGGCTTCTATTTCTGAAATGCCTATCGGCACCTATTTTTAAAATGCCAATCGGCAACTATATCTGAAATGCCTATCAGCACCTATATCTGAAATGCCTATTGGAAACTACATCCGGAATGCCTATCAGCTCCTATATTTGAAATGCCTATCGGCAACCATATCTGAAATGCCTATCGACACCAATTTTTGAAATGCCTATCGGAAACTACATCTGAAATGCCTATCAGCACCTATATTTGAAATGCTTATCGGCAACCATATCTGAAATGCCTATCGACACCTATATTTAAATAGCCTATCGGCTTCTATTTCTGTAATGCCTATCGGCACCTATTTTTAAAATGCCAATCGGCAACTATATCTGAAATGCCTATCAGCACCTATATCTGAAATGCCTATCGGCACCTATTTTTGAAATGCCTATCGGAAACT
Organism: Venustoraphidia nigricollis; assembly: GCA_034508555.1. Classification (NCBI taxonomy): domain Eukaryota; kingdom Metazoa; phylum Arthropoda; class Insecta; order Raphidioptera; family Raphidiidae; genus Venustoraphidia; species Venustoraphidia nigricollis. The sequence goes on along the minus strand of JAVRKA010000222.1, from coordinate 251,480 downwards.
ACATCTGAAATGCCTATCAGCACCTATATTTGAAATGCCTATCGGCAACCATATCTGAAATGCCTATCGGCGCCTATATTTGAAATGCCTATCGGCTTCTATATCTGAAATACCTATCGGCGCCTATTTTTAAAATGCCAATCGGCAACTATATCTGAAGTGCCTATCGGCACCTATATCTGAAATGCCTATCGGCACCTATTTTTGAAATGCCTATCGAAAACTACATCTGAAATGCTTATCAGCACCTATATTTGAAATGCCTATCGGCAACCACATCAGAAATGCTTATCGGCACCTATATCTGAAATGCCTTTCGGCATTTATATCTGAAATGCCGGTCGACACCTATATTTGAAATGCCTATCGGCACATATATTTTAAATGTCTATCGGCAACTATATCTGATATGCCTATCGGCACCTATATCTGAAATGCCTATCAGCACCTATTTTTGAAATGCCTATCGGAAACTACATCTAAAATGCCTATCGGCACCTATTTTTAAAATGCCAATCGGTAAGTATATCTGAAATGCCTATCGGCACCTATATCTGAAATGCCTATCGGAACCTATTTTTGAAATGCCTATCGGAAAATACATCTGAAATGACTATCAGCACCTATATTTGAAATGCCTATCGGCAACCATATCTGGAATGCCTATCGGCACCTATATTTGAAATGCCTATCGGCTTCTATATCTGAAATGTCTATCGACACCTATTTTTAAAATGCCAATCGGCAACTATATCTGAAATGCCTATCGGAACCTATTTTTGAAATGCCTATCGGAAACTACATCTGAAATGACTATCAGCACCTATATTTGAAATGCCTATCGGCAACCATATCTGGAATGCCTATCGGCACCTATATTTGAAATGCCTATCGCCTTCTATATCTGAAATGCCTATCGGCACCTATTTTTAAAATGCCAATCGGCAACTATATCTGAAGTGCCTATCGGCACCTATATCTCAAATGCCTATCGTCACCTATTTTTGAAATGCCAATCGAAAACTACATCTGAAATGCCTATCAGCATTTATATTTGAAATGCCTATCGGCAACCACATCAGAAATGCCTATCGGCACCTATATCTGAAATGCCCTACGGAATTTATATCTGAAATGCCGATCGACACCTATATTTGAAATGCCTATCGGCACCTATATTTTAAATGCCTATCGGCAACTATATCTGATATGCCTATCGGCACCTATATCTAAAATGCCTATCGGCACCTATTTTTGAAATGCCTATCGGAAACTACATCTAAAATGCCTATCGGCACCTATTTTAAAATGCCAATCGGAAAGTATATCTGAAATGCCTATCGGCACCTATAATTTAAATGCCTATCGGAACCTATTTTTGAAATGCCTATCGGAAACAACATCTGAAATGACTATCAGCACCTATATTTGAAATGTTTATCGGCAACCAAATCTGAAATGCCTAACCACACCTGTATTTGAAATACCTATCGGCTTCTATATCTAAAATGCCTATCGGCACCTATTTTTAAAATGCCAATCGGCAACTATATCTGAAATGCCTATCGGCACCTATATCTGAAATGCCTATCGGCACCAACTTTTGAAATGCCTATCGGAAACTCCATCTGAAATGCCTATCAGCACCTATATTTGAAATGCCTATCGGCAACCATATCTGGAATGCCTATCGGCACCTATATTTGAAATTCCTATCGGGTTCTATATCGGAAATGCCTATCGACACCTATTTTTAAAATGCCAATTGGCAACTATATCTGAAATGCCTATCGGCACCTATATCTGAAATGCCTATCGGTACCTATTTTTGAAATGCCTATCGAAAACTACATCTGAAATGATTATCAGCACTTATATTTGAAATGCCTATCGGCAACCATATCTGGAATGCCTATCGGCACCTATTTTTGAAATGCCTATCGGCTTCTATATCTGTTAATGCCTATCGGCACCTATTTTTAAAATACCAATCGGCAACTATATCTAAAATGCCTATCGGCACCTATATCTGAAATGCCTATCGGCATATATTTTTGAAATGCCTTTCGGAAACTACATCTGAAATGCCTATCTGCTCCTATATTTGAAATGCCTATCGGCAACCATATCTGAAATGCCTATCGACACCTATATTTGAAACACCTATCGGCTTCTATATCTGAAATGCCTATCGGCACCTGTTTTTAAAATGCCAATCGGCAACTATATCTGAAATGCCTATCGGCACCTATATCCGAAATGGCTATCGGCATCAATTTTTGAAATGCCTATCGGAAACTACATCTAAAATGCCTATCAGCACCTATATTTGAAATGCCTATCGGCAACTATATCTGCAATGCTTATCGGCACCTATATTTGAAATGCCTATCGGCTTCTATATCTGAAATGCCTATCGGCACCTATTTTTTAAATGCCAATTGGCAACTATATCTGAAATGACTATCGGCACCTATATTTGAAATGCCTATCGGCACCTATTTTTGAAATGCCTATCGAAAACTACATCTGAAATGCCTATCAGCACCTATATTTGAAATGCCTATCGGCAACCATATCTGGAATGCCTATCGGCACCTATATTTGAAATGCCTATCGGCTTCTATATCTGAAATGCCTATCGGCACCTATTTTTAAAATGCTATTCGGCAACAATATCTGAAATGCCTATCGGCACCTATATCTGAAATGCCTATCGGCACCTATTTTTGAAATGCCTATCGGAAACTACATCTGAAATGCCTATCAGCACCTATATTTGAAATGCCTATCGGCAACCATATCTGAAATGCCTATCGACACCTATATTTGAAACACCTATCGGCTTCTATATCTTAAATCCCTATCGGTACCTATTTTTAAAATGCCAATCGGTAACTACATCTGAAATGCCTATCGGCACCTATATCTGAAATGCCTATCGGCACCATTTTTTGAAATGCCTATCGGAAACTACATCCGGAATGCCTATCAGCACCTATATTTGAAATGCCTATCGGCAACCATATCTGGAATGCTCATCGGCACCTATATTTGAAATGCCTATCGGCTTATATATCTGAAATGCCTATCGGCACCTATTTTTAAAATGCCTATCGGCAACTATATCTGAAATTCCTATCGGCACCTATATCTGAAATGCCTATCGGCACCTATTTTTGAAATGCCTATCGGAAACTACATCTGAAATGCCTATCAGCACATATATTTGAAATGCTTATCGGCAACCATATCTGAAATGCCTATCGACACCTATATTTAAAATCCCTACCGGCTTCTATATCTGAAATGCCTATCGGCACCTATTTTTAAAATTCCAATCGGCAACTATATCTGAAATGCCTATCGGCACCTATATCTGAAATGCCTATCGGCACCAATTTTTGAAATGCCTATCGGAAACTACATCTGAAATGCCTATCAGCACCTATATTTGAAATGCCTATCGGCAACCATATCTGGAATGCCTATCGACACCTATATTTGAAACACCTATCGGCTTCTATATCTGAAATGTCTATTGGCACCTGTTTTTAAAATGCCAATCGGCAACTATATCTGAAATGCCTATCGGCACCTATATCCGAAATGGCTATCGGCATCAATTTTTGAAATGCCTATCGGAAACTACATCTAAAATGCCTATCAGCACCTATATTTGAAATGCCTATCGGCAACTATATCTGCAATGCTTTTCGGCACCTATATTTGAAATGCCTATCGGCTTCTATATCTGAAATGCCTATCGGCACCTATTTTTAAAATGCCAATCGGCAACTATATCTGAAATGCCTATTGGTACCTATATCTGAAATGCCTATCGACACCTATTTTTGAAATGCCTATCGGAAACTACATCTGAAATGCCTATCAGTACCTATATTTGAAATGCCTATCGGCAATCATATCTGAAATGCCTATCGACACCTATATTTGAAATACCTATCGGCTTCTATATCTGAAATGCCTATCGGCACCTATTTTTAAAATGCCAATCGGCAACTATATCTGAAATGCCTATCGGCACCTATATCTGAAATGCCTATCGGCACCAATTTTTGAAATGCCTATCGGAAACTACATCTGAAATGCCTATCAGCACCTATATTTGAAATGCCTATCGGCAACCATATCTGGAATGCCTATCGGCACCTATATTTGAAATGCCTATCGGCTTCTATATCTGAAATGCCTATCGGCACCTATTTTTAAAATGCCAATCGGCAACTATATCTGAAATGCCTATCGGCACCTATATCTGAAATGCCTATCGGCTTCTATTTTTGAAATGCCTATCGAAAACTACATCTGAAATGCCTATCAGCACCTATATTTGAAATGCCTATCGGCAACCATATCTGGAATGCCTATCGGCACCTATATTTGAAATGCCTATCGGCTTCTATATCTGAAATGCCTATCGGCACCTATTTTTAAAATGCCAATCGGCACCTATATCTGAAATGCCTTTCGGCATTTATATCTGAAATGCCGGTCGACACCTATATTTGAAATGCCTATCGGCACATATATTTTAAATGCCTATCGGCAACTATATCTTATATGCCTATCGGCACCTATATCTCAAATGCCTATCGGCACCTATTTTTGAAATGCCTATCGGAAACTACATCTAAAATGCCTATCGGCACCTATTTTTAAAATGCCAATCGGTAAGTATATCTGAAATGCCTATCGGCACCTATATCTGAAATGCCTATCGGAACCTATTTTTGAAATGCCTATCGGAAACTACATCTGAAATGACTATCAGCACCTATATTTGAAATGCCTATCGGCAACCATATCTGAAATGCCTATCCACACCTATATTTGAAATACCTACGGCTTCTATATCTGAAATGCCTATCGGCACCTATTTTTAAAATGCCAATCGGCAACTATATCTGAAATGCCTATCGGCACCTATATCTGAAATGCCTATCGGTACCTATTTTTGAAATGCCTATCGAAAACTACATCTGAAATGATTATCAGCGCTTATATTTGATATGCCTATCGGCAACCATATCTGGAATGCCTATCGGCAACTATATTTGAAATGCCTATCGGCTTCTATATCTGAAATGCCTATCGGCATATATTTTTAAAATACCAATCGGCAACTATATCTGAAATGCCTATCGGCACCTATATCTGAAATGCCTATCGGCATATATTTTTGAAATGCCCTTCGGAAACTACATCTGAAATGCCTATCTGCTCCTATATTTGAAATGCCTATCGGCAACCATATCTGAAATGCCTATCGACACCTATATTTGAAATACCTATCGGCTTCTATATCTGAAATGCCTATCGGCACCTGTTTTTAAAATGCCAATCGGCAACTATATCTAAAATGCCTATCGGCACCTATATCCGAAATGCCTATCGGCATCAATTTTTGAAATGCCTATCGGAAACTACATCTAAAATGCCTATCAGCACCTATATTTGAAATGCCTATCGGCAACCATATCTGGAATGCCTATCGGCACCTATATTTGAAATGCCTATCGGCTTCTATATCTGAAATGCCTATCGGCACCTATTTTTAAAATGCCAATCGGCAACTATATCTGAAATGCCTATCGGCACCTATATCTGAAATGCCTATCGGCACCTATTTTTGAAATGCCTATCGGAAACTACATCTGAAATGCCTATCAGCACCTATATTTGAAATGCCTATCGGCAACCATATCTGGAATGCCTATCGGCACCTATATTTGAAATGCCTATCGGCTTCTATATCTGAAATGCCTATCGGCACCTATTTTTAAAATGCCAATCGGCAACTATATCTGAAATGCCTATCGGCACCTATATCTGAAATGCCTATCGGCACCTATTTTTGAAATGCCTATCGGAAACTACATCTGAAATGCCTATCAGCACCTATATTTGAAATGCCTATCGGCAACCATATCTGGAATGCCTATCGGCGCCTATATTTGAAATGCCTATCGGCTTCTATATCTGAAATGCCTATCGGCACCTATTTTTAAAATGCCAATCGGCATTTATATCTGAAGTGCCTATCGGCACCTATATCTGAAATGCCTATCGGCACCTATTTTTGAAATGCCTATCGAAAACTACATCTGAAATGCCTATCAGCACCTATATTTGAAATGCCTATCGGCAACCGCATCAGAAATGCCTATCGGCACCTATATCTGAAATGCCTTTCGGCATTTATATCTGAAATGCCGATCGACACCTATATTTGAAATGCCTATCGGCACTTTTATTTTAAATGCCTATCGGCAACTATATCTGATAAGCCTATCGGCACCTATATCTGAAATGCCTATCGGCACCTATTTTTGAAATGCCAATCTTTAAGTATATCTGAAATGCCTATCGACAACTATATATAAAATGCCTATCGGAACCTATTTTTGAAATGCCTATCGGAAACTACATCTGAAATGACTATCAGCACCTATATTTGAAATGCCTATCGGCAACCATATCTGGAATGCCTATCGGCACCTATATTTGAAATGCCTATCGGCTTCTATATCTGAAATGCCTATCGGCACCTATTTTTAAAATGCCAATCGGCAACTATATCTGAAATGCCTATCGGCACCTATATCTGAAATGCCTATCGGCACCTATTTTTGAAATGCCTATCGGAAACTACATCTGAAATGCCTATCAGCACCTATATTTGAAATGCCTATCGGCAACCATATCTGGAATGCCTATCGGCACCTATATTTGAAATGCCTATCGGCTTCTATATCTGAAATGCCTATCGGCACCTATTTTTAAAATGCCAATCGGCAACTATATCTGAAATGCCTATCGGCACCTATATCTGAAATGCCTATCGGCACCTATTTTTGAAATGCCTATCGGAAACTACATCTGAAATGCCTATCAGCACCTATATTTGAAATGCCTATCGGCAACCATATCTGGAATGCCTATCGGCGCCTATATTTGAAATGCCTATCGGCTTCTATATCTGAAATGCCTATCGGCACCTATTTTTAAAATGCCAATCGGCATTTATATCTGAAGTGCCTATCGGCACCTATATCTGAAATGCCTATCGGCACCTATTTTTGAAATGCCTATCGAAAACTACATCTGAAATGCCTATCAGCACCTATATTTGAAATGCCTATCGGCAACCGCATCAGAAATGCCTATCGGCACCTATATCTGAAATGCCTTTCGGCATTTATATCTGAAATGCCGATCGACACCTATATTTGAAATGCCTATCGGCACTTTTATTTTAAATGCCTATCGGCAACTATATCTGATAAGCCTATCGGCACCTATATCTGAAATGCCTATCGGCACCTATTTTTGAAATGCCAATCTTTAAGTATATCTGAAATGCCTATCGACAACTATATATAAAATGCCTATCGGAACCTATTTTTGAAATGCCTATCGGAAACTACATCTGAAATGACTATCAGCACCTATATTTGAAATGCCTATCGGCAACCATATCTGAAATGCCTATCCACACCTATATTTGAAATACCTATCGGCTTCTATATCTAAAATGCCTATTGGCACCTATTTTTAAAATGCCAATCGGTAAGTATATCTGAAATGCCTATCGGCTTATATATCTGAAATGCCTATCGGCACCTATTTTTAAAATGCGAATCGGCAACTGTATCTGAAATGCCAATCGGCACCTATATCTGAAATGCCTATCGGCACCTATTTTTGAAATGCCTATCGGAAACTACATCCGGAATGCCTATCAGCTCCTATATTTGAAATGCCTATCGGCAACCATATCTGAAATGCCTATCGACACCAATTTTTGAAATGCCTATCGGAAACTACATCTGAAATGCCTATCAGCACCTATATTTGAAATGCTTATCGGCAACCATATCTGAAATGCCTATCGACACCTATATTTAAATAGCCTATCGGCTTCTATTTCTGAAATGCCTATCGGCACCTATTTTTAAAATGCCAATCGGCAACTATATCTGAAATGCCTATCAGCACCTATATCTGAAATGCCTATCGGCACCTATTTTTGAAATGCCTATCGGAAACCACATCTGAAATGCCTATCAGCACCTATATTTGAAATGCCTATCGGCAACCATATCTGAAATGCCTATCGGCGCCTATATTTGAAATGCCTATCGGCTTCTATATCTGAATTACCTATCGGCGCCTATTTTTAAAATGCCAATCGGCAACTATATCTGAAGTGCCTATCGGCACCTATATCTAAAATGCCTATCGGAACCTATTTTTGAAATGCCTATCGGAAACTACATCTGAGATGACTATCAGCACCTATATTTGAAATGCCTATCGGCAACCATATCTGAAATGCCTATCCACACCTATATTTGAAATACCTATCGGCTTCTATATCTAAAACGCCTATCGGCACCTATTTTTAAAATGCCAATCGGCAACTACATCTGAAATGCCTATCGGCTTATATATCTGAAATGCCTATCGGCACCTATTTTTAAAATGCGAATCGGCAACTGTATCTGAAATGCCAATCGGCACCTATATCTGAAATGCCTATCGGCACCTATTTTTGAAATGCCTATCGGAAACTACATCCGGAATGCCTATCAGCTCCTATATTTGAAATGCCTATCGGCAACCATATCTGAAATGCCTATCGACACCAATTTTTGAAATGCCTATCGGAAACTACATCTGAAATGCCTATCAGCACCTATATTTGAAATGCTTATCGGCAACCATATCTGAAATGCCTATCGACACCTATATTTAAATAGCCTATCGGCTTCTATTTCTGAAATGCCTATCGGCACCTATTTTTAAAATGCCAATCGGCAACTATATCTGAAATGCCTATCAGCACCTATATCTGAAATGCCTATCGGCACCTATTTTTGAAATGCCTATCGGAAACCACATCTGAAATGCCTATCAGCACCTATATTTGAAATGCCTATCGGCAACCATATCTGAAATGCCTATCGGCGCCTATATTTGAAATGCCTATCGGCTTCTATATCTGAATTACCTATCGGCGCCTATTTTTAAAATGCCAATCGGCAACTATATCTGAAGTGCCTATCGGCACCTATATCTGAATTGCCTATCGGCACCTATTTTTGAAATGCCTATCGAAAACTACATCTGAAATGCCTATCAGCACCTATATTTGAAATGCCTATCGGCAACCACATCAGAAATGCCTATCGGCACCTATATCTGAAATGCCTTTCGGCATTTATATCTGAAATGCCGGTCGACACCTATATTTGAAGTGCCTATCGGCACATATATTTTAAATGTCTATCGGCAACTATATCTGATATGCCTATCGGCACCTATTTTTGAAATGCCTATCGAAAACTACATCTGAAATGCCTATCAGCATTTATATTTGAAATGCCTATCGGCAACCACATCAGAAATGCCTATCGGCACCTATATCTGAAATGCCCTACGGCATTTATAGCTGAAATGCCGATCGGCCCCTATATTTGAAATGCCTATCGGCACCTATATTTTAAATGCCTATCGGCAAACATATCTGGAATGCTCATCGGCACCTATATTTGAAATGCCTATCGGCTTATATATCTAAAATGCCTATCGGCACCTATTTTTAAAATGCCAATCGGCAACTATATCTGAAATGCCTATCGGTACCTATATCTGAAATGCCTATCGGCACCAACTTTTGAAATGCCTATCGGAAACTCCATCTGAAATGCCTATCAGCACCTATATTTGAAAAGCCTATCGGCAACCATTTCTGGAATGCCTATCGGCACCTATATTTAAATGCCTATCGGGTTCTATATCGGAAATGCCTATCAACACCTATTTTTAAAATGCCAATTGGCAACTATATCTGAAATGCCTATCGGCACCTATATCTGAAATGCCTATCGGTACCTATTTTTGAAATGCCTATCGGAAACTACATCTGAAATGATTATCAGCACTTATATTTGAAATGCCTATCGGCAACCATATCTGGAATGCCTATCGGCACCTATATTTGAAATGCCTATCGGCTTCTATATCTGAAATGCCTATCGGCACCTATTTTTAAAATACCAATCGGCAACTATATCTGAAATGCCTATCGGCACCTATATCTGAAATCGGCATATATTTTTGAAATGCCTTTCGGAAACTACATCTAAAATGCCTATCAGCACCTATATTTGAAATGCCTATCGGCAACTATATCTGCAATGCCTATCGGCACCTATATTTGAAATGCCTATCGGCTTCTATATTTGAAATGCCTATCGGAACCTATTTTTTAAATGCCAATTGGCAACTATATCTGAAATGCCTATCGGCACCTATTTTTGAAATGCCTATCGAAAACTACATCTGAAATGCCTATCAGCACCTATATTTGAAATGCCTATCGGAAACTACATCTGAAATGCCTATCAGCACCTATATTTGAAATGCCTATCGGCAACCATATCTGGAATGCCTATCGGCACCTATATTTGAAATGCCTATCGGCGTCTATATCTGAAATGTCTATCGGTACCTATTTTTAAAATGCCAATCGGTAACTATATCTGAAATGCCTATCGGCACCTATATCTGAAATGCCTATCGGCACCATTTTTTGAAATGCCTATCGGAAACTACATCCGGAATGCCTATCAGTACCTATATTTGAAATGCCTATCGGCAACCATCTCTGGAGTGCCTATCGGCACCTATATTTAAAATGCCTATAGGCTTCTATATCTAAATTGCCTATCGACACCAATTTTTGAAATGCCTATCGGAATTTACATCTGAAATGCCTATCAGCACCTATATTTGAAATGCTTATCGGCAACCATATCTGAAATGCCTATCGACACCTGTATTTAAAATCCCTATCGGCTTCTATATCTGAAATGCCTATCGGCACCTATTTTTAAAATGCCAATCGGCAACTATATCTGAAATGCCTATCGGCACCTATATCTGAAATGCCTATCGGCACCAATTTTTGAAATGCCTATCGGAAACTACATCTGAAATGCCTATCAGCACCTATATTTGAAATGCCTATCGGCAACCATATCTACAATGCTCATCGGCACCTATATTTGAAATGCCTATCGGCTTATATATCTGAAATGCCTATCGGCACCTATTTTTAAAATGCCAATCGGCAACTATATCTGAAATGCCTTTGGGCACCTATATCTGAAATGCCTATCGGCACCTATTTTTAAAATGCCAATCGGCAACTATATCTGAAATGCCTATCAGCACCTATATCTGAAATGCCTATCGGAAACTACATCCGGAATGCCTATCAGCACCTATATTTGAAATGCCTATCGGCAACCATATCTGAAATGCCTATCGACACCAATTTTTGAAATGCCTATCGGAAACTACATCTGAAATGCCTATCAGCACCTTTATTTGAAATGCTTATCGGCAACCATATCTGAAATGCCTATCGACACCTATATTTAAATAGCCTATCGGCTTCTATTTCGTAAATGCCTATCGGCACCTATTTTTAAAATGCCAATCGGCAACTATATCTGAAATGCCTATCAGCACCTATATCTGAAATGCCTATCGGCACCTATTTTTGAAATGCCTATCGGAAACTACATCTGAAATGCCTAACAGCACCTATATTTGAAATGCCTATCGGCAACCATATCTGGAATGCCTATCGGCGCCTATATTTGAAATGCCTATCGGCTTCTATATCTGAAATACCTATCGGCGCCTATTTTTAAAATGCCAATCGGCAACTATATCTGAAGTGCCTATCGGCACCTATATCTGAAATGCCTATCGGCACGTATTTTTGAAATGCCTATCGAAAACTACATCTGAAATGCCTATCAGCACCTATATTTGAAATGCCTATCGGCAACCACATCAGAAATGCCTATCGGCACCTATATCTGAAATGCCTTTCGGCATTTATATCTGAAATGCCGGTCGACACCTATATTTGAAATGCCTATCGGCACATATATTTTAAATGCCTATCGGCAACTATATCTGATATGCCTATCGGCACCTATATCTGAAATGCCTATCGGCACCTATTTTTGAAATGCCTATCGGAAACTACATCTAAAATGCCTATCGGCACCTATTTTTAAAATGCCAATCGGTAAGTATATCTGAAATGCCTATCGGCACCTATATCTGAAATGCCTATCGGTACCTATTTTTGAAATGCCTATCGGAAACTACATCTGAAATGATTATCAGCACTTATATTTGATATGCCTATCGGCAACCATATCTGGAATGCCTATCGGCAACTATATTTGACATGCCTATCGGCTTCTATATCTGAAATGCCTTTCTGCACCTATTTTTAAAATACCAATCGGCAACTATATCTGAAATGCCTATCGGCACCTATATCTGAAATGCCTATCGGCATATATTTTTGAAATGCCTTTCGGAAACTACATCTGAAATGCCTATCTGCTCCTATATTTGAAATGCCTATCGGCAACCATATCTGAAATGCCTATCGACACCTATATTTGAAATACCTATCGGCTTCTATATCTGAAATGCCTATCGGCACCTGTTTTTAAAATGCCAATCGGCAACTATATCTGAAATGCCTATCGGCACCTATATCCGAAATGCCTATCGGCATCAATTTTTGAAATGCCTATCGGAAACTACATCTAAAATGCCTATCAGCACCTATATCTGAAATGCCTATCGGCAACCATATCTGGAATGCCTATCGGCACCTATATTTGAAATGCCTATCGGCTTCTATATCTGAAATGCCTATCGGCACCTATTTTTAAAATGCCAATCGGCAACTATATCTGAAATGCCTATCGGCACCTATATCTGAAATGCCTATCGGCACATATTTTTGAAATGCATATCGGAAACTACATCTGAAATGCCTATCAGCACCTATATTTTAAATGCCTATCGACAAACATATCTGAAATGCCTATCGACACCTACATTCGAAATACCTATCGGCTTCTATATCTGAAATGCCTATCGGCACCTATTTTTAAAATGCCAATCGGTAACTATATCTGAAATGCCTATCGGCACCTATATCTGAAATGCCTATCGGCACCATTTTTTGAATTGTCTATCGAAAACTACATCCGGAATGCCTATCAGCACCTATATTTGAAATGCCTATTGGCAACCATATCTGGAAAGCCTATCGGCACCTATATTTGAAATGCCTATCGGCTTTTATATCTGAAATGCCTATCGACACCTATTTTTAAAATGCCAATCGGCAACTATATCTGAAATGCCTATCGGCACCTATATCTGAAATGCCTATCGGCACCTATTTTTGAAATGCCTATCGGAAACTACATCTGAAATGCCTATCAGCACCTATATTTGAAACGCTTATCGGCAACCATATCTGAAATGGCTATCGACACCTATATTTGAAATCCCTATCGGCTTCTATATCTGAAATGCCTATCGGCACCTATTTTTAAAATGCCAATCGGCAACTATATCTGAAATGCCTATCGGCACCTATATCTGAAATGCCTATCGGCACCTATCTTTGAAATGCCTATCGGAAACTACATCTGAAATGCCTATCAGCACCTATATTTGAAATGCCTATCGGCTTCTATATCTGAAATGCCTATCAGCACCTATTTTTAAAATGCCAATCGGCATTTATATCTGAAGTGCCTATCGGCACCTATATCTGAAATGCCTATCGGCACCTATTTTTGAAATGCCTATCGAAAACTACATCTGAAATGCCTATCAGCACCTACATTTGAAATGCCTATCGGCAACCACATCAGAAATGCCTATCGGCACCTATATCTGAAATGCCTTTCGGCATTTATATCTGAAATGCCGATCGACACCTATATTTGAAATGCCTATCGGCACTTTTATTTTAAATGCCTATCGGCAACAATATCTGATAAGCCTATCGGCACCTATATCTGAAATGCCTATCGGCACCTATTTTTGAAATGCCAATCTTTAGGTATATCTGAAATGCCTATCGGCACCTATATCTAAAATGCCTATCGGAACCTATTTTTGAAATGCCTATCGGAAACTACATCTGAAATGACTATCAGCACCTATATTTGAAATGCCTATCGGCAACCATATCTGAAATGCCTATCCACACCTATATTTGAAATACCTATCGGCTTCTATATCTAAAATGCCTATCGGCACCTATTTTTAAAATGCCAATCGGTAAGTATATCTGAAATGCCTATCGGCACCTATATCTAAAATGCCTATCGGAACCTATTTTTGAAATGCCTATAGGAAACTACATCTGAAATGACTATCAGCACCTATATTTGAAATGCCTATCGGCAACCATATCTGAAATGCCTATCCACACCTATATTTGAAATACCTATCGGCTTCTATATCTAAAATGCCTATCGGCACCTATTTTTAAAATGCCAATCGGCAACTACATCTGAAATGCCTATCGTCTTATATATCTGAAATGCCTATCGGCACCTATTTTTAAAATGCCAATCGGCAACTATATCTGAAATGCCTATCAGCACCTATATCTGAAATGCCTATCGGAAACTACATCCGGAATGCCTATCAGCTCCTATATTTGAAATGCCTATCGGCAACCATATCTGAAATGCCTATCGACACCAATTTTTGAAATGCCTATCGGAAACTACATCTGAAATGCCTATCAGCACCTATATTTGAAATGCTTATCGGCAACCATATCTGAAATGCCTATCGACACCTATATTTAAATAGCCTATCGGCTTCTATTTCTGAAATGCCTATCGGCACCTATTTTTAAAATGCCAATCGGCAACTATATCTGAAATGCCTATCAGCACCTATATCTGAAATGCCTATCGGCACCTATTTTTGAAATGCCTATCGGAAACTACATCTGAAATGCCTATCAGCACCTATATTTGAAATGCCTATCGGCAACCATATCTGAAATGCCTATCGGCGCCTATATTTGAAATGCCTATCGGCTTCTATATCTGAAATACCTATCGGCGCCTATTTTTAAAATGCCAATCGGCAACTATATCTGAAGTGCCTATCGGCACCTATATCTGAAATGCCTATCGGCACCTATTTTTGAAATGCCTATCGAAAACTACATCTGAAATGCCTATCAGCACCTATATTTGAAATGCCTATCGGCAACCACATCAGAAATGCTTATCGGCACCTATATCTGAAATGCCTTTCGGCATTTATATCTGAAATGCCGGTCGACACCTATATTTGAAATGCCTATCGGCACATATATTTTAAATGCCTATCAGCACCTATTTTTGAAATGCCTATCGGAAACTACATCTAAAATGCCTATCGGCACCTAGTTTTAAAATGCCAATCGGTAAGTATATCTGAAATGCCTATCGGCACCTATATCTGAAATGCCTATCGGAACCTATTTTTGAAATGCCTATCGGAAAATACATCTGAAATGACTATCAGCACCTATATTTGAAATGCCTATCGGCAACCATATCTGGAATGCCTATCGGCACCTATATTTGAAATGCCTATCGGCTTCTATATCTGAAATGCCTATCGACACTTATTTTTAAAATGCCAATCGGCAACTATATCTGAAATGCCTATCGGAACCTATATCTAAAATGCCTATCGGAACCTATTTTTGAAATGCCTATAGGAAACTACATCTGAAATGACTATCAGCACCTATATTTGAAATGCCTATCGGCAACCATATCTGAAATGCCTATCCACACCTATATTTGAAATACCTATCGGCTTCTATATCTAAAATGCCTATTGGCACCTATTTTTATAATGCCAATCGGCAACTACATCTGAAATGCCTATCGTCTTATATATCTGAAATGCCTATCGGCACCTATTTTTAAAATGCCAATCGGCAACTATATCTAAAATGCCAATCGGCACCTATATCTGAAATGCCTATCGGCACCTATTTTTGAAATGCCTATCGGAAACTACATCTGAAATGCCTATCAGCACCTATATTTGAAATGCCTATCGGCAACCATATCTGGAATGGCTATTGACACCTATATTTAAATAGCCTATCGGCTTCTATTTCTGAAATGCCTATCGGCACCTATTTTTAAAATGCCAATCGGCAACTATATCTGAAATGCCTATCATCACCTATATCTGAAATGCCTATTGGAAACTACATCCGGAATGCCTATCAGCTCCTATATTTGAAATGCCTATCGGCAACCATATCTGAAATGCCTATCGACACCAATTTTTGAAATGCCTATCGGAAACTACATCTGAAATGCCTATCAGCACCTATATTTGAAATGCTTATCGGCAACCATATCTGAAATGCCTATCGACACCTATATTTAAATAGCCTATCGGCTTCTATTTCTGTAATGCCTATCGGCACCTATTTTTAAAATGCCAATCGGCAACTATATCTGAAATGCCTATCAGCACCTATATCTGAAATGCCTATCGGCACCTATTTTTGAAATGCCTATCGGAAACTACATCTGAAATGCCTATCAGCACCTATATTTGAAATGCCTATCGGCAACCATATCTGAAATGCCTATCGGCGCCTATATTTGAAATGCCTATCGGCTTCTATATCTGAAATACCTATCGGCGCCTATTTTTAAAATGCCAATCGGCAACTATATCTGAAGTGCCTATCGGCACCTATATCTGAAATGCCTATCGGCACCTATTTTTGAAATGCCTATCGAAAACTACATCTGAAATGCTTATCAGCACCTATATTTGAAATGCCTATCGGCAACCACATCAGAAATGCTTATCGGCACCTATATCTGAAATGCCTTTCGGCATTTATATCTGAAATGCCGGTCGACACCTATATTTGAAATGCCTATCGGCACATATATTTTAAATGTCTATCGGCAACTATATCTGATATGCCTATCGGCACCTATATCTGAAATGCCTATCAGCACCTATTTTTGAAATGCCTATCGGAAACTACATCTAAAATGCCTATCGGCACCTATTTTTAAAATGCCAATCGGTAAGTATATCTGAAATGCCTATCGGCACCTATATCTGAAATGCCTATCGGAACCTATTTTTGAAATGCCTATCGGAAAATACATCTGAAATGACTATCAGCACCTATATTTGAAATGCCTATCGGCAACCATATCTGGAATGCCTATCGGCACCTATATTTGAAATGCCTATCGGCTTCTATATCTGAAATGTCTATCGACACCTATTTTTAAAATGCCAATCGGCAACTATATCTGAAATGCCTATCGGAACCTATTTTTGAAATGCCTATCGGAAACTACATCTGAAATGACTATCAGCACCTATATTTGAAATGCCTATCGGCAACCATATCTGGAATGCCTATCGGCACCTATATTTGAAATGCCTATCGCCTTCTATATCTGAAATGCCTATCGGCACCTATTTTTAAAATGCCAATCGGCAACTATATCTGAAGTGCCTATCGGCACCTATATCTCAAATGCCTATCGTCACCTATTTTTGAAATGCCAATCGAAAACTACATCTGAAATGCCTATCAGCATTTATATTTGAAATGCCTATCGGCAACCACATCAGAAATGCCTATCGGCACCTATATCTGAAATGCCCTACGGAATTTATACCTGAAATGCCGATCGACACCTATATTTGAAATGCCTATCGGCACCTATATTTTAAATGCCTATCGGCAACTATATCTGATATGCCTATCGGCACCTATATCTAAAATGCCTATCGGCACCTATTTTTGAAATGCCTATCGGAAACTACATCTAAAATGCCTATCGGCACCTATTTTAAAATGCCAATCGGAAAGTATATCTGAAATGCCTATCGGCACCTATAATTTAAATGCCTATCGGAACCTATTTTTGAAATGCCTATCGGAAACAACATCTGAAATGACTATCAGCACCTATATTTGAAATGTTTATCGGCAACCATATCTGAAATGCCTAACCACACCTGTATTTGAAATACCTATCGGCTTCTATATCTAAAATGCCTATCGGCACCTATTTTTAAAATGCCAATCGGCAACTATATCTGAAATGCCTATCGGCACCTATATCTGAAATGCCTATCGGCACCAACTTTTGAAATGCCTATCGGAAACTCCATCTGAAATGCCTATCAGCACCTATATTTGAAATGCCTATCGGCAACCATATCTGGAATGCCTATCGGCACCTATATTTGAAATTCCTATCGGGTTCTATATCGGAAATGCCTATCGACACCTATTTTTAAAATGCCAATTGGCAACTATATCTGAAATGCCTATCGGCACCTATATCTGAAATGCCTATCGGTACCTATTTTTGAAATGCCTATCGAAAACTACATCTGAAATGATTATCAGCACTTATATTTGAAATGCCTATCGGCAACCATATCTGGAATGCCTATCGGCACCTATTTTTGAAATGCCTATCGGCTTCTATATCTGTTAATGCCTATCGGCACCTATTTTTAAAATACCAATCGGCAACTATATCTAAAATGCCTATCGGCACCTATATCTGAAATGCCTATCGGCATATATTTTTGAAATGCCTTTCGGAAACTACATCTGAAATGCCTATCTGCTCCTATATTTGAAATGCCTATCGGCAACCATATCTGAAATGCCTATCGACACCTATATTTGAAACACCTATCGGCTTCTATATCTGAAATGTCTATCGGCACCTGTTTTTAAAATGCCAAATGGCAACTATATCTGAAATGCCTATCGGCACCTATATCCGAAATGGCTATCGGCATCAATTTTTGAAATGCCTATCGGAAACTACATCTAAAATGCCTATCAGCACCTATATTTGAAATGCCTATCGGCAACTATATCTGCAATGCTTATCGGCACCTATATTTGAAATGCCTATCGGCTTCTATATCTGAAATGCCTATCGGCACCTATTTTTTAAATGCCAATTGGCAACTATATCTGAAATGACTATCGGCACCTATATTTGAAATGCCTATCGGCACCTATTTTTGAAATGCCTATCGAAAACTACATCTGAAATGCCTATCAGCACCTATATTTGAAATGCCTATCGGCAACCATATCTGGAATGCCTATCGGCACCTATATTTGAAATGCCTATCGGCTTCTATATCTGAAATGCCTATCGGCACCTATTTTTAAAATGCTATTCGGCAACAATATCTGAAATGCCTATCGGCACCTATATCTGAAATGCCTATCGGCACCTATTTTTGAAATGCCTATCGGAAACTACATCTGAAATGCCTATCAGCACCTATATTTGAAATGCCTATCGGCAACCATATCTGAAATGCCTATCGACACCTATATTTGAAACACCTATCGGCTTCTATATCTTAAATCCCTATCGGTACCTATTTTTAAAATGCCAATCGGTAACTATATCTGAAATGCCTATCGGCACCTATATTTGAAATGCCTATCGGCACCATTTTTTGAAATGCCTATCGGAAACTACATCCGGAATGCCTATCAGCACCTATATTTGAAATGCCTATCGGCAACCATATCTGGAATGCTCATCGGCACCTATATTTGAAATGCCTATCGGCTTATATATCTGAAATGCCTATCGGCACCTATTTTTAAAATGCCTATCGGCAACTATATCTGAAATTCCTATCGGCACCTATATCTGAAATGCCTATCGGCACCTATTTTTGAAATGCCTATCGGAAACTACATCTGAAATGCCTATCAGCACATATATTTGAAATGCTTATCGGCAACCATATCTGAAATGCCTATCGACACCTATATTTAAAATCCCTACCGGCTTCTATATCTGAAATGCCTATCGGCACCTATTTTTAAAATTCCAATCGGCAACTATATCTGAAATGCCTATCGGCACCTATATCTGAAATGCCTATCGGCACCAATTTTTGAAATGCCTATCGGAAACTACATCTGAAATGCCTATCAGCACCTATATTTGAAATGCCTATCGGCAACCATATCTGGAATGCCTATCGACACCTATATTTGAAACACCTATCGGCTTCTATATCTGAAATGTCTATTGGCACCTGTTTTTAAAATGCCAATCGGCAACTATATCTGAAATGCCTATCGGCACCTATATCCGAAATGGCTATCGGCATCAATTTTTGAAATGCCTATCGGAAACTACATCTAAAATGCCTATCAGCACCTATATTTGAAATGCCTATCGGCAACTATATCTGCAATGCTTTTCGGCACCTATATTTGAAATGCCTATCGGCTTCTATATCTGAAATGCCTATCGGCACCTATTTTTAAAATGCCAATCGGCAACTATATCTGAAATGCCTATTGGTACCTATATCTGAAATGCCTATCGACACCTATTTTTGAAATGCCTATCGGAAACTACATCTGAAATGCCTATCAGTACCTATATTTGAAATGCCTATCGGCAATCATATCTGAAATGCCTATCGACACCTATATTTGAAATACCTATCGGCTTCTATATCTGAAATGCCTATCGGCACCTATTTTTAAAATGCCAATCGGCAACTATATCTGAAATGCCTATCGGCACCTATATCTGAAATGCCTATCGGCACCAATTTTTGAAATGCCTATCGGAAACTACATCTGAAATGCCTATCAGCACCTATATTTGAAATGCCTATCGGCAACCATATCTGGAATGCCTATCGGCACCTATATTTGAAATGCCTATCGGCTTCTATATCTGAAATGCCTATCGGCACCTATTTTTAAAATGCCAATCGGCAACTATATCTGAAATGCCTATCGGCACCTATATCTGAAATGCCTATCGGCTTCTATTTTTGAAATGCCTATCGAAAACTACATCTGAAATGCCTATCAGCACCTATATTTGAAATGCCTATCGGCAACCATATCTGGAATGCCTATCGGCACCTATATTTGAAATGCCTATCGGCTTCTATATCTGAAATGCCTATCGGCACCTATTTTTAAAATGCCAATCGGCACCTATATCTGAAATGCCTTTCGGCATTTATATCTGAAATGCCGGTCGACACCTATATTTGAAATGCCTATCGGCACATATATTTTAAATGCCTATCGGCAACTATATCTTATATGCCTATCGGCACCTATATCTCAAATGCCTATCGGCACCTATTTTTGAAATGCCTATCGGAAACTACATCTAAAATGCCTATCGGCACCTATTTTTAAAATGCCAATCGGTAAGTATATCTGAAATGCCTATCGGCACCTATATCTGAAATGCCTATCGGAACCTATTTTTGAAATGCCTATCGGAAACTACATCTGAAATGACTATCAGCACCTATATTTGAAATGCCTATCGGCAACCATATCTGAAATGCCTATCCACACCTATATTTGAAATACCTACGGCTTCTATATCTGAAATGCCTATCGGCACCTATTTTTAAAATGCCAATCGGCAACTATATCTGAAATGCCTATCGGCACCTATATCTGAAATGCCTATCGGTACCTATTTTTGAAATGCCTATCGGAAACTACATCTGAAATGATTATCAGCGCTTATATTTGATATGCCTATCGGCAACCATATCTGGAATGCCTATCGGCAACTATATTTGAAATGCCTATCGGCTTCTATATCTGAAATGCCTATCGGCATATATTTTTAAAATACCAATCGGCAACTATATCTGAAATGCCTATCGGCACCTATATCTGAAATGCCTATCGGCATATATTTTTGAAATGCCCTTCGGAAACTACATCTGAAATGCCTATCTGCTCCTATATTTGAAATGCCTATCGGCAACCATATCTGAAATGCCTATCGACACCTATATTTGAAATACCTATCGGCTTCTATATCTGAAATGCCTATCGGCAACTGTTTTTAAAATGCCAATCGGCAACTATATCTAAAATGCCTATCGGCACCTATATCCGAAATGCCTATCGGCATCAATTTTTGAAATGCCTATCGGAAACTACATCTAAAATGCCTATCAGCACCTATATTTGAAATGCCTATCGGCAACCATATCTTGAATGCCTATCGGCACCTATATTTGAAATGCCTATCGGCTTCTATATCTGAAATGCCTATCGGCACCTATTTTTAAAATGCCAATCGGCAACTATATCTGAAATGCCTATCGGCACCTATATCTGAAATGCCTATCGGCACCTATTTTTGAAATGCCTATCGGAAACTACATCTGAAATGCCTATCAGCACCTATATTTGAAATGCCTATCGGCAACCATATCTGGAATGCCTATCGGCACCTATATTTGAAATGCCTATCGGCTTCTATATCTGAAATGCCTATCGGCACCTATTTTTAAAATGCCAATCGGCAACTATATCTGAAATGCCTATCGGCACCTATATCTGAAATGCCTATCGGCACCTATTTTTGAAATGCCTATCGGAAACTACATCTGAAATGCCTATCAGCACCTATATTTGAAATGCCTATCGGCAACCATATCTGGAATGCCTATCGGCGCCTATATTTGAAATGCCTATCGGCTTCTATATCTGAAATGCCTATCGGCACCTATTTTTAAAATGCCAATCGGCATTTATATCTGAAGTGCCTATCGGCACCTATATCTGAAATGCCTATCGGCACCTATTTTTGAAATGCCTATCGAAAACTACATCTGAAATGCCTATCAGCACCTATATTTGAAATGCCTATCGGCAACCGCATCAGAAATGCCTATCGGCACCTATATCTGAAATGCCTTTCGGCATTTATATCTGAAATGCCGATCGACACCTATATTTGAAATGCCTATCGGCACTTTTATTTTAAATGCCTATCGGCAACTATATCTGATAAGCCTATCGGCACCTATATCTGAAATGCCTATCGGCACCTATTTTTGAAATGCCAATCTTTAAGTATATCTGAAATGCCTATCGACAACTATATATAAAATGCCTATCGGAACCTATTTTTGAAATGCCTATCGGAAACTACATCTGAAATGACTATCAGCACCTATATTTGAAATGCCTATCGGCAACCATATCTGAAATGCCTATCCACACCTATATTTGAAATACCTATCGGCTTCTATATCTAAAATGCCTATTGGCACCTATTTTTAAAATGCCAATCGGTAAGTATATCTGAAATGCCTATCGGCACCTATATCTAAAATGCCTATCGGAACCTATTTTTGAAATGCCTATCGGAAACTACATCTGAAATGACTATCAGCACCTATATTTGAAATGCCTATCGGCAACCATATCTGAAATGCCTATCCACACCTATATTTGAAATACCTATCGGCTTCTATATCTAAAACGCCTATCGGCACCTATTTTTAAAATGCCAATCGGCAACTACATCTGAAATGCCTATCGGCTTATATATCTGAAATGCCTATCGGCACCTATTTTTAAAATGCGAATCGGCAACTGTATCTGAAATGCCAATCGGCACCTATATCTGAAATGCCTATCGGCACCTATTTTTGAAATGCCTATCGGAAACTACATCTGAAATGCCTATCAGCACCTATATTTGAAATGCCTATCGGCAACCATATCTGAAATGCCTATCGACACCTATATTTGAAATCCCTATCGGCTTCTATATCTGAAATGCCTATCGGCACCTATTTTTAAAATGCCTATCGGCAACTATATCTGAAATGCCTATCGGCACCTATATCTGAAATGCCTATCGGTACCTATTTTTGAAATGCCTATCGGAAACTACAACTGAAATGATTATCAGCACTTATATTTGAAATGCCTATCGGCAACCATATCTGGAATGCCTATCGGCACCTATATTTGAAATGCCTATCGGCTTCTATATCTGAAATGCCTATCGGCACCTATTTTTAAAATACCAATCGGCAACTATATCTGAAATGCCTATCGGCACCTATATCTGAAATGCCTATCGGCACCTATTTTTGAAATGCCTATCGGAAACTTCATCTGAAATGCCTATCAGCACCTATATTTGAAATGCCTACCGGCAACCATATCTGGAATGCCTATCGGCAACTATATTTAAAATGCCTATCGGCAACCATATCTGGAATGCCCTTCGGCACCTATATTTGAAATGCCTATCGGCTTCTATATCTGAAATGCCTATCGGTACCTATTTTTAAAATGCCAATCGGTAACTATATCTGAAATGCCTATCGGCACCTATATCTGAAATGCCTATCGGCACCATTTTTTGAAATGCCTATCGGAATCTACATCCGGAATGCCTATCAGCACCTATATTTGAAATGCCTATCGGCAACCATATCTGGAATGCCTATCGGCACCTATATTTGAAATGCCTATCGGCTTCTATATCTGAAATGCCTATCGACACCAATTTTTGAAATGCCTATCGGAAACTACATCTGAAATGCCTATCAGCACCTATATTTGAAATGCCTATCGGCAACCATATCTGGAATGCTCATCGGCACCTATATTTGAAATGCCTATCGGCTTATATATCTGAAATGCCTATCGGCACCTATTTTTAAAATGCCAATCGGCAACTATATCTGAAATGCCTATCGGCACCTATATCTGAAATGCCTATCGGCACCTATTTTTGCAATGCCTATCGGAAACTACATCTGTAATGCCTTTCAGCACCTATATTTGAAATGCTTATCGGCAACCATATCTGAAATGCCTATCGACACCTATATTTAAAATCCCTATCGGCTTCTATATCTGAAATGCCTATCGGCACCTATTTTTAAAATGCCAATCGGCAACTATATCTGAAATGCCCATCGGCACCTATATCTGAAATGCCTATCGGCACCAATTTTTGAAATGCCTATCGGAAACTACATCTGAAATGCCTATCAGCACCTATATTTGAAATTCCTATCGGCAACCATATCTGGAATGCCTATCGGCACCTATATTTGAAATGCCTATCGGCTTCTATATCTGAAATGCCTATCGGCACCTATTTTTAAAATGCCAATCGGCAACTATATCTGAAATGCCCATCGGCACCTATATCTGAAATGCCTATCGGCACCAATTTTTGAAATGCCTATCGGAAACTACATCTGAAATGCCTATCAGCACCTATATTTGAAATGACTATCGGCAACCATATCTGGAATGCCTATCGGCACCTATATCTGAAATGCCTTTCGGCATTTATATCTGAAATGCCGGTCGACACCTATATTTGAAATGCCTATCGGCACATATATTTTAAATGCCTATCGGCAACTATATCTGATATGCCTATCGGCACCTATATCTGAAATGCCTATCGGCACCTATTTTTGAAATGCCTATCGAAAACTACATCTAAAATGCCTATCGGCACCTATTTTTAAAATGCCAATCGGTAAGTATATCTGAAATGCCTATCGGCACCTATATCTGAAATGCCTATCGGAACCAATTTTTGAAATGCCTATCGGAAACTACATCTGAAATGAATATCAGCACCTTTATTTGAAATGCCTATCGGCAACCATATCTGAAATGCCTATCCACACCTATATTTGAAATACCTATCGGCTTCTATATCTGAAATGCCTATCGGCACCAATTTTTAAAATGCCAATCGGCAACTATATCTGAAATGCCTATCGGCACCTATATCTGAAATGCCTATCGGTACCTATTTTTGAAATGCCTATCGGAAACTACATCTGAAATGATTATCAGCGCTTATATTTGATATGCCTATCGGCAACCATATCTAGAATGCCTATCGGCAACTATATTTGAAATGTCTATCGGCTTCTATATCTGAAATGCCTATCTGCAACTATTTTTAAAATACCAATCGGCAACTATATCTGAAATGCCTATCGGCACCTATATCTGAAATGCCTATCGGAAACTACATCCGGAATGCCTATCAGCTCCTATATTTGAAATGCCTATCGGCAACCATATCTGAAATGCCTATCGACACCAATTTTTGAAATGCCTATCGGAAACTACATCTGAAATGCCTATCAGCACCTATATTTGAAATGCTTATCGGCAACCATATCTGAAATGCCTATCGACACCTATATTTAAATAGCCTATCGGCTTCTATTTCTGAAATGCCTATCGGCACCTATTTTTAAAATGCCAATCGGCAACTATATCTGAAATGCCTATCAGCACCTATATCTGAAATGCCTATCGGCACCTATTTTTGAAATGCCTATCGGAAACCACATCTGAAATGCCTATCAGCACCTATATTTGAAATGCCTATCGGCAACCATATCTGAAATGCCTATCGGCGCCTATATTTGAAATGCCTATCGGCTTCTATATCTGAAATACCTATCGGCGCCTATTTTTAAAATGCCAATCGGCAACTATATCTGAAGTGCCTATCGGCACCTATATCTGAATTGCCTATCGGCACCTATTTTTGAAATGCCTATCGAAAACTACATCTGAAATGCCTATCAGCACCTATATTTGAAATGCCTATCGGCAACCACATCAGAAATGCCTATCGGCACCTATATCTGAAATGCCTTTCGGCATTTATATCTGAAATGCCGGTCGACACCTATATTTGAAGTGCCTATCGGCACATATATTTTAAATGTCTATCGGCAACTATATCTGATATGCCTATCGGCACCTATTTTTGAAATGCCTATCGAAAACTACATCTGAAATGCCTATCAGCATTTATATTTGAAATGCCTATCGGCAACCACATCAGAAATGCCTATCGGCACCTATATCTGAAATGCCCTACGGCATTTATAGCTGAAATGCCGATCGGCCCCTATATTTGAAATGCCTATCGGCACCTATATTTTAAATGCCTATCGGCAAACATATCTGGAATGCTCATCGGCACATATATTTGAAATGCCTATCGGCTTATATATCTAAAATGCCTATCGGCACCTATTTTTAAAATGCCAATCGGCAACTATATCTGAAATGCCTATCGGTACCTATATCTGAAATGCCTATCGGCACCAACTTTTGAAATGCCTATCGGAAACTCCATCTGAAATGCCTGTCAGCACCTATATTTGAAAAGCCTATCGGCAACCATTTCTGGAATGCCTATCGGCACCTATATTTAAATGCCTATCGGGTTCTATATCGGAAATGCCTATCAACACCTATTTTTAAAATGCCAATTGGCAACTATATCTGAAATGCCTATCGGCACCTATATCTGAAATGCCTATCGGTACCTATTTTTGAAATGCCTATCGGAAACTACATCTGAAATGATTATCAGCACTTATATTTGAAATGCCTATCGGCAACCATATCTGGAATGCCTATCGGCACCTATATTTGAAATGCCTATCGGCTTCTATATCTGAAATGCCTATCGGCACCTATTTTTAAAATACCAATCGGCAACTATATCTGAAATGCCTATCGGCACCTATATCTGAAATCGGCATATATTTTTGAAATGCCTTTCGGAAACTACATCTAAAATGCCTATCAGCACCTATATTTGAAATGCCTATCGGCAACTATATCTGCAATGCCTATCGGCACCTATATTTGAAATGCCTATCGGCTTCTATATTTGAAATGCCTATCGGAACCTATTTTTTAAATGCCAATTGGCAACTATATCTGAAATGCCTATCGGCACCTATTTTTGAAATGCCTATCGAAAACTACATCTGAAATGCCTATCAGCACCTATATTTGAAATGCCTATCGGAAACTACATCTGAAATGCCTATCAGCACCTATATTTGAAATGCCTATCGGCAACCATATCTGGAATGCCTATCGGCACCTATATTTGAAATGCCTATCGGCGTCTATATCTGAAATGTCTATCGGTACCTATTTTTAAAATGCCAATTGGTAACTATATCTGAAATGCCTATCGGCACCTATATCTGAAATGCCTATCGGCACCATTTTTTGAAATGCCTATCGGAAACTACATCCGGAATGCCTATCAGTACCTATATTTGAAATGCCTATCGGCAACCATCTCTGGAGTGCCTATCGGCACCTATATTTAAAATGCCTATAGGCTTCTATATCTAAATTGCCTATCGACACCAATTTTTGAAATGCCTATCGGAATTTACATCTGAAATGCCTATCAGCACCTATATTTGAAATGCTTATCGGCAACCATATCTGAAATGCCTATCGACACCTGTATTTAAAATCCCTATCGGCTTCTATATCTGAAATGCCTATCGGCACCTATTTTTAAAATGCCAATCGGCAACTATATCTGAAATGCCTATCGGCACCTATATCTGAAATGCCTATCGGCACCAATTTTTGAAATGCCTATCGGAAACTACATCTGAAATGCCTATCAGCACCTATATTTGAAATGCCTATCGGCAACCATATCTACAATGCTCATCGGCACCTATATTTGAAATGCCTATCGGCTTATATATCTGAAATGCCTATCGGCACCTATTTTTAAAATGCCAATCGGCAACTATATCTGAAATGCCTTTGGGCACCTATATCTGAAATGCCTATCGGCACCTATTTTTGAAATGCCTATCGGAAACTACATCTGAAATGCCTATCAGCACCTATATTTGAAATGCCTATCGGCAATCATATCTGAAATGCCTATCGACACCTATATTTGAAATACCTATCGGCTTCTATATCTGGAATGCCTATCGGCACCTATTTTTAAAATGCCAATCGGCAACTATATCTGAAATGCCTATCGGCACCTATATCTGAAATGCCTATCGGCACCAATTTTTGAAATGCCTATCGGAAACTACATCTGAAATGCCTATCAGCACCTATATTTGAAATGCCAATCGGCAACCATATCTGGAATGCCTATCAGCACCTATATTTGAAATGCCTATCGGCTTCTATATCTGAAATGCCTATCGGCACCTATTTTTAAAATGCCAATCGGCAACTATATCTGAAATGCCTATCGGCACCTATATCTGAAATGCCTATCGGCACCTATTTTTGAAATGCCTATCGGAAACTACATCTGAAATGCCTATCAGCACCTATATTTGAAATGCCTATCGGCAATCATATCTGAAATGCCTATCGACACCTATATTTGAAATACCTATCGGCTTCTATATCTAAAATGCCTATCGGCGCCTATTTTTAAAATGCCAATCGGCAACTATATCTGAAATGCCTATCGGCACCTATATCTGAAATGCCTATCGGAACCAATTTTTGAAATGCCTATCGGAAACTACATCTGAAATGAATATCAGCACCTATATTTGAAATGCCTATCGGAAACTACATCTGAAATGATTATTGGCGCTTATATTTGATATGCCTATCGGCAACCATATCTGGAATGCCTATCGGCAACTATATTTGAAATGCCTATCGGCTTCTATATCTGAAATGCCTATCTGCACCTATTTTTAAAATACCAATCGGCAACTATATCTGAAATGCCTATCGGCATATATTTTTGAAATGCCTTTCGGAAACTACATCTGAAATGCCTATCTGCTCCTAAATTTGAAATGCCAATCGGCAACTATATCTGAAATGCCTATCGGCACCTATATCCGAAATGCCTATCGGCATCAGTTTTTGAAATGCCTATCGGAAACTACATCTAAAATGCCTATCAGCACCTATATTTGAAATGCCTATCGCAACCATATCTGGAATGCCTATCAACACCTATATTTGAAATGCCTATCGGCTTCTATATCTGAAATGCCTATCGGCACCTATTTTTAAAATGTAAATCGGCAACTATATCTGAAATGCCTATCGGCACCTATATCTGAAATGCCTATCGGCACCTATTTTTAAAATGCCTATCGGAAACTACATCTGAAATGCCTATCAGCACCTATATTTGAAATGCTTATCGGCAACCATATTTGAAATGCCTATCGACACCTATATTTAAAATTCCTATCGGCTTCTATATCTGAAATGCCTATCGGCACATATTTTTAAAATGCCAATCGGCAACTATATCTGAAATGCCTATCGGCACCTATATCTGAAATGCCTATCGGCACCTATTTTTGAAATGCCTATTGGAAACTACATCTGAAATGCCTATCAGCGCCTATATTTGAAATGCCTATCGGCAACTATATCTGGAATGCCTATCGGCGCCTATATTTGAAATGCCTATCGGCTTCTATATCTGAAATGCCTATCGGCACCTATTTTTAAAATGCCAATCGGCATTTATATCTGAAGTGCCTATCGGCACCTATATCTGAAATGCCTATCGGCACCTATTTTTGAAATGCCTATCGGAAACTACATCTGAAATGCCTATCAGCACCTATATTTGAAATGCCTATCGGCAACCACATCAAAAATGCCTATCGGCACCTATATCTGAAATGCCTTTCGGCATTTATATCTGAAATGCCGATCGACACCTATATTTGAAATGCCTATCGGCACTTTTATTTTAAATGCCTATCGGCAACTATATCTGATAAGCCTATCGGCACCTATATCTGAAATGCCTATCGGCACCTATTTTTGCAATGCCAATCTTTAAGTATATCTGAATAGCCTATCGGCACCTATATCTAAAATGCCTATCGGAACCTATTTTTGAAATGCCTATCGAAAACTACATCTGAAATGACTATCAGCACCTATATTTGAAATGCCTATCGGCAACCATATCTGAAATGCCTATCCACACCTATATTTGAAATACCTATCGGCTTCTATATCTAAAATGCCTATCGGCTCCTATTTTTAAAATGCCAATCGGTAAGTATATCTGAAATGCCTATCGGCACCTATATCTAAAATGCCTATCGGAACCTATTTTTGAAATGCCTATCGGAAACTACATCTGAAATGACTATCAGCACCTATATTTGAAATGCCTATCGGCAACCATATCTGAAATGCCTATCCACACCTATATTTGAAATACCTATCGGCTTCTATATCTAAAATGCCTATCGGCACCTATTTTTAAAATGCCAATCGGCAACTACATCTGAAATGCCTATCGCCTTCTATATCTGAAATGCCTATCGGCACCTATTTTTAAAATGCCAATCGGCAACTATATCTGAAATGCCAGTCGGCACCTATATCTGAAATGCCTATCGACACTTATTTTTAAAATGCCAATTGGCAACTATATTTGAAATGCCTATCGGCACCTATATCTGAAATGCCTATCAACACCTATTTTTAAAATGCCAATTGGCAACTATATCTGAAATGCCTATCGGCACCTATATCTGAAATGCTTATCGGTACCTATTATTGAAATGCCTATCGGAAACTACATCTGAAATGATTATCAGCACTTATATTTGAAATGCCTATCGGCAACCATATCTGGAATGCCTATCGGCACCTATATTTAAAATGCCTATCGGCTTCTATATCTGAAATGCCTATCGGCACCTATTTTTAAAATACCAATCGGCAACTATATCTGAAATGCCTATCGGATCCTATATCTGAAATGCCTATCGGCACCTATTTTTGAAATGCCTATCAGAAACTCCATCTGAAATGCCTATCAGCACCTATATTTGAAATGCCTATCGGCAACCATAACTGGAATGCCTATCGGCACATATATTTGAAATGCCTATCGGCAACCATATCTGGAATGCCTATCGGCACCTATATTTGAAATGCCTATCGGCTTCTATATCTGAAATGCCTATCGACACCTATTTTTAAAATGTCAATCGGCAACTATATCTGAAATGCATATCGGCACCAATATATGAAATGCCTATCGGCACCTATTTTTGAAATGCCTATCGGAAACTACATCTGAAATGCCTATCAGCACCTTTATTTGAAATGCTTATCGGCAACCATATCTGAAATAGCTATCGACACCTATATTTGAAATCCCTATCGGCTTCTATATCTGAAATGCCTATCGGCACCTATTTTTAAAATGCCAATCGGCAACTATATCTGAAATGCCAATCGGCACCTATATCTAAAATGCCTATCGGCACCTATTTTTGAAATGCCTATCGGAAACTACATCTGAAATGCCTATCAGCACCTATATTTGAAATGCCTATCGGCAACCATATCTGGAATGCCTATCGGCGCCTATATTTGAAATGCCTATCGGCTTCTATATCTAAAATGCCTATCGGCACCTATTTTTAAAATGCCAATCGGCAACTATATCTGAAGTGCCTATCGGCACCTATATCTCAAATGCCTATCGGCACCTATTTTTGAAATGCCTATCAAAAACTACATCTGAAATGCCTATCAGCATTTATATTTGAAATGCCTATCGGCAACCACATCAGAAATGCCTAAGGCACCTTTATCTGAAATGCCCTACGGCATTTATATCTGAAATGCCGATCGACACCTATATTTTAAATGCCTATCGGCAACTATATCTGATATGCCTATCGGCACCTATATCTGAAATGCCTATCGGCACCTATTTTTGAAATGCCTATCGGAAACTACATCTAAAATGCCTATCAGCACCTATTTTTAAAATGCCAATCGGAAAGTATATCTGAAATGCCTATCGGCACCTATAATTGAAATGCCTATCGGAACCTATTTTTGAAATGCCTATCGGAAACAACATCTGAAATGACTATAAGCACCTATATTTGAAATGCCTATCGGCAACCATATCTGAAATGCCTATCCACACCTGTATTTGAAATACCTATCGGCTTCTATATCTAAAATGCCTATCGGCACCTATTTTTAAAATGCCAATCGGCAACTATATCTGAAATGCCTATCGGCACCTATATCTGAAATGCCTATCGGCACCTATTTTTGAAATGCCTATCGGAAACTACATCTAAAATGCCTATCAGCACCTATTTTTAAAATGCCAATCGGAAAGTATATCTGAAATGCCTATCGGCACCTATAATTGAAATGCCTATCGGAACCTATTTTTGAAATGCCTATCGGAAACAACATCTGAAATGCCTATCAGCACCTATATTTGAAATGCCTATCGGCAACCATATCTGGAGTGCCTATCGACACCTATTTTTAAAATGCCAATTGGCAACTATATCTGAAATGCCTATCGGCACCTATATCTGAAATACCTATCGGTACTTATTTTTGAAATGCCTATCGGAAACTACATCTGAAATGATTATCAGCACTTATATTTTAAATGCCTATCGGCAACCATATCTAGTATGCCTATCGGCACCTATATTTGAAATGCCTATCGGCTTCTATATCTGAAATGCCTATCGGCACCTGTTTTTAAAATGCCAATCGGCAACTATATCTGAAATGCCTATCGGCACCTATATCCGAAATGCCTATCGGCATCAATTTTTGAAATGCCTATCGGAAACTACATCTAAAATACCTATTAGCACCTATATTTGAAATGCCTATCGGCAACTATATCTGCAATGCCTATCGGCACCTATATTTGAAATGCCTATCGGCTTCTATATCTGAAATGCCTATCGGCACCTATATTTAAAATGACAATCGGCAACTATATCTGAAATGCCTATCGGCACCTATATCTGAAATGTCTATTGGCACCTATTTTTGAAATGCCTATCGGAAACTACATCTGAAATTCCTATCAGCACCTATATTTGAAATGCCTATCGGCAACCATATCTGAAATGCCTATCGACACCTATATTTGAAATACCTATCGGCTTCTATATCTGAAATGCCTATCGGTACCTATTTTTAAAATGCCAATCGGTAACTATATCTAAAATGCCTATCGGCACCTATATCTGAAATGCCTATCGGCACCATTTTTTGAAATGCCTGTCGAAAACTACATCCGGAATGCCTATCAGCACCTATATTTGAAATGCCTATCGGCAACCATATCTGGAATGCCTATCGGCACCTATATTTGTAATGCCTATCGGCAACTATATCTGAAATGCCTATCAGCACCTATATCTGAAATGCCTATCGGCACCTATTTTTGAAATGCCTATCGGAAACTACATCTGAAATGCCTATCAGCACCTATATTTGAAATGCCTATCGGCAACCATATCTGGAATGCCTATCGACACCTATATTTAAATAGCCTATCGGCTTCTATTTCTGAAATGCCTATCGGCACCTATTTTTAAAATGCCAATCGGCAACTATATCTGAAATGCCTATCAGCACCTATATCTGAAATGCCTATCGGAAACTACATCCGGAATGCCTATCAGCACCTATATTTGAAATGCCTATCGGCAACCATATCTGAAATGCCTATCGACACCAATTTTTGAAATGCCTATCGGAAACTACATCTGAAATGCCTATCAGCACCTTTATTTGAAATGATTATCGGCAACCATATCTGAAATGCCTATCGACACCTATATTTAAATAGCCTATCGGCTTCTATTTCGTAAATGCCTATCGGCACCTATTTTTAAAATGCCAATCGGCAACTATATCTGAAATGCCTATCAGCACCTATATCTGAAATGCCTATCGGCACCTATTTTTGAAATGCCTATCGGAAACTACATCTGAAATGCCTATCAGCACCTATATTTGAAATGCCTATCGGCAACCATATCTGGAATGCCTATCGGCGCCTATATTTGAAATGCCTATCGGCTTCTATATCTGAAATACCTATCGGCGCCTATTTTTAAAATGCCAATCGGCAACTATATCTGAAGTGCCTATCGGCACCTATATCTGAAATGCCTATCGGCACGTATTTTTGAAATGCCTATCGAAAACTACATCTGAAATGCCTATCAGCACCTATATTTGAAATGCCTATCGGCAACCACATCAGTAATGCCTATCGGCACCTATATCTGAAATGCCTTTCGGCATTTATATCTGAAATGCCGGTCGACACCTATATTTGAAATGCCTATCGGCACATATATTTTAAATGCCTATCGGCAACTATATCTGATATGCCTATCGGCACCTATATCTGAAATGCCTATCGGCACCTATTTTTGAAATGCCTATCGGAAACTACATCTAAAATGCCTATCGGCACCTATTTTTAAAATGCCAATCGGTAAGTATATCTGAAATGCCTATCGGCACCTATATCTGAAATGCCTATCGGTACCTATTTTTGAAATGCCTATCGGAAACTACATCTGAAATGATTATCAGCACTTATATTTGATATGCCTATCGGCAACCATATCTGGAATGCCTATCGGCAACTATATTTGACATGCCTATCGGCTTCTATATCTGAAATGCCTTTCTGCACCTATTTTTAAAATACCAATCGGCAACTATATCTGAAATGCCTATCGGCACCTATATCTGAAATGCCTATCGGCATATATTTTTGAAATGCCTTTCGGAAACTACATCTGAAATGCCTATCTGCTCCTATATTTGAAATGCCTATCGGCAACCATATCTGAAATGCCTATCGACACCTATATTTGAAATACCTATCGGCTTCTATATCTGAAATGCCTATCGGCACCTGTTTTTAAAATGCCAATCGGCAACTATATCTGAAATGCCTATCGGCACCTATATCCGAAATGCCTATCGGCATCAATTTTTGAAATGCCTATCGGAAACTACATCTAAAATGCCTATCAGCACCTATATCTGAAATGCCTATCGGCAAACATATCTGGAATGCCTATCGGCACCTATATTTGAAATGCCTATCGGCTTCTATATCTGAAATGCCTATCGGCACCTATTTTTAAAATGCCAATCGGCAACTATATCTGAAATGCCTATCGGCACCTATATCTGAAATGCCTATCGGCACATATTTTTGAAATGCATATCGGAAACTACATCTGAAATGCCTATCAGCACCTATATTTTAAATGCCTATCGGCAAACATATCTGAAATGCCTATCGACACCTACATTCGAAATACCTATCGGCTTCTATATCTGAAATGCCTATCGGCACCTATTTTTAAAATGCCAATCGGTAACTATATCTGAAATGCCTATCGGCACCTATATCTGAAATGCCTATCGGCACCATTTTTTGAATTGTCTATCGAAAACTACATCCGGAATGCCTATCAGCACCTATATTTGAAATGCCTATCGGCAACCATATCTGGAAAGCCTATCGGCACCTATATTTGAAATGCCTATCGGCTTCTATATCTGAAATGCCTATCGACACCTATTTTTAAAATTCCAATCGGCAACTATATCTGAAATGCCTATCGGCACCTATATCTGAAATGCCTATCGGCACCTATTTTTGAAATGCCTATCGGAAACTACATCTGAAATGCCTATCAGCACCTATATTTGAAACGCTTATCGGCAACCATATCTGAAATGGCTATCGACACCTATATTGGAAATCCCTATCGGCTTCTATATCTGAAATGCCTATCGGCACCTATTTTCAAAATGCCAATCGGCAACTATATCTGAAATGCCTATCGGCACCTATATCTGAAATGCCTATCGGCACCTATCTTTGAAATGCCTATCGGAAACTACATCTGAAATGCCTATCAGCACCTATATTTGAAATGCCTATCGGCAACCATATCTGGAATGCCTATCGGCGCCTATATTTGAAATGCCTATCGGCTTCTATATCTGAAATGCCTATCAGCACCTATTTTTAAAATGCCAATCGGCATTTATATCTGAAGTGCCTATCGGCACCTATATCTGAAATGCCTATCGGCACCTATTTTTGAAATGCCTATCGAAAACTACATCTGAAATGCCTATCAGCACCTACATTTGAAATGCCTATCGGCAACCACATCAGAAATGCCTATCGGCACCTATATCTGAAATGCCTTTCGGCATTTATATCTGAAATGCCGATCGACACCTATATTTGAAATGCCTATCGGCACTTTTATTTTAAATGCCTATCGGCAACAATATCTGATAAGCCTATCGGCACCTATATCTGAAATGCCTATCGGCACCTATTTTTGAAATGCCAATCTTTAGGTATATCTGAAATGCCTATCGGCACCTATATCTAAAATGCCTATCGGAACCTATTTTTGAAATGCCTACCGGAAACTACATCTGAAATGACTATCAGCACCTATATTTGAAATGCCTATCGGCAACCATATCTGAAATGCCTATCCACACCTATATTTGAAATACCTATCGGCTTCTATATCTAAAATGCCTATCGGCACCTATTTTTAAAATGCCAATCGGTAAGTATATCTGAAATGCCTATCGGCACCTATATCTAAAATGCCTATCGGAACCTATTTTTGAAATGCCTATAGGAAACTACATCTGAAATGACTATCAGCACCTATATTTGAAATGCCTATCGGCAACCATATCTGAAATGCCTATCCACACCTATATTTGAAATACCTATCGGCTTCTATATCTAAAATGCCTATCGGCACCTATTTTTAAAATGCCAATCGGCAACTACATCTGAAATGCCTATCGTCTTATATATCTGAAATGCCTATCGGCACCTATTTTTAAAATGCCAATCGGCAACTATATCTGAAATGCCTATCAGCACCTATATCTGAAATGCCTATCGGAAACTACATCCGGAATGCCTATCAGCTCCTATATTTGAAATGCCTATCGGCAACCATATCTGAAATGCCTATCGACACCAATTTTTGAAATGCCTATCGGAAACTACATCTGAAATGCCTATCAGCACCTATATTTGAAATGCTTATCGGCAACCATATCTGAAATGCCTATTGACACCTATATTTAAATAGCCTATCGGCTTCTATTTCTGAAATGCCTATCGGCACCTATTTTTAAAATGCCAATCGGCAACTATATCTGAAATGCCTATCAGCACCTATATCTGAAATGCCTATCGGCACCTATTTTTGAAATGCCTATCGGAAACTACATCTGAAATGCCTATCAGCACCTATATTTGAAATGCCTATCGGCAACCATATCTGAAATGCCTATCGGCGCCTATATTTGAAATGCCTATCGGCTTCTATATCTGAAATACCTATCGGCGCCTATTTTTAAAATGCCAATCGGCAACTATATCTGAAGTGCCTATCGGCACCTATATCTGAAATGCCTATCGGCACCTATTTTTGAAATGCCTATCGAAAACTACATCTGAAATGCCTATCAGCACCTATATTTGAAATGCCTATCGGCAACCATATCTGGAAAGCCTATCGGCACCTATATTTGAAATGCCTATCGGCTTCTATATCTGAAATGTCTATCGACACCTATTTTTAAAATGCCAATCGGCAACTATATCTGAAATGCCTATCGGCACCTATATCTGAAATGCCTATCGGCACCTATTTTTGAAATGCCTATCGGAAACTACATCTGAAATGCCTATCAGCACCTATATTTGAAACGCTTATCGGCAACCATATCTGAAATGGCTATCGACACCTATATTTGAAATCCCTATCGGCTTCTATATCTGAAATGCCTATCGGCACCTATTTTTAAAATGCCAATCGGCAACTATATCTGAAATGCCTATCGGCACCTATATCTGAAATGCCTATCGGCACCTATCTTTGAAATGCCTATCGGAAACTACATCTGAAATGCCTATCAGCACCTATATTTGAAATGCCTATCGGCAACCATATCTGGAATGCCTATCGGCGCCTATATTTGAAATGCCTATCGGCTTCTATATCTGAAATGCCTATCAGCACCTATTTTTAAAATGCCAATCGGCATTTATATCTGAAGTGCCTATCGGCACCTATATCTGAAATGCCTATCGGCACCTATTTTTGAAATGCCTATCGAAAACTACATCTGAAATGCCTATCAGCACCTACATTTGAAATGCCTATCGGCAACCACATCAGAAATGCCTATCGGCACCTATATCTGAAATGCCTTTCGGCATTTATATCTGAAATGCCGATCGACACCTATATTTGAAATGCCTATCGGCACTTTTATTTTAAATGCCTATCGGCAACAATATCTGATAAGCCTATCGGCACCTATATCTGAAATGCCTATCGGCACCTATTTTTGAAATGCCAATCTTTAAGTATATCTGAAATGCCTATCGGCACCTATATCTAAAATGCCTATCGGAACCTATTTTTGAAATGCCTATCGGAAACTACATCTGAAATGACTATCAGCACCTATATTTGAAATGCCTATCGGCAACCATATCTGAAATGCCTATCCACACCTATATTTGAAATACCTATCGGCTTCTATATCTAAAATGCCTATCGGCACCTATTTTTAAAATGCCAATCGGTAAGTATATCTGAAATGCCTATCGGCACCTATATCTAAAATGCCTATCGGAACCTATTTTTGAAATGCCTATAGAAAACTACATCTGAAATGACTATCAGCACCTATATTTGAAATGCCTATCGGCAACCATATCTGAAATGCCTATCCACACCTATATTTGAAATACCTATCGGCTTCTATATCTAAAATGCCTATCGGCACCTATTTTTATAATGCCAATCGGCAACTACATCTGAAATGCCTATCGTCTTATATATCTGAAATGCCTATCGGCATCTATTTTTAAAATGCCAAACGGCAACTATATCTAAAATGCCAATCGGCACCTATATCTGAAATGCCTATCGGCACCTATTTTTGAAATGCCTATCGGAAACTACATCTGAAATGCCTATCAGCACCTATATTTGAAATGCCTATCGGCAACCATATCTGGAATGGCTATTGACACCTATATTTAAATAGCCTATCGGCTTCTATTTCTGAAATGCCTATCGGCACCTATTTTTAAAATGCCAATCGGCAAATATATCTGAAATGCCTATCAGCACCTATATCTGAAATGCCTATCGGAAACTACATCCGGAATGCCTATCAGCTCCTATATTTGAAATGCCTATCGGCAACCATATCTGAAATGCCTATCGACACCAATTTTTGAAATGCCTATCGGAAACTACATCTGAAATGCCTATCAGCACCTATATTTGAAATGCTTATCGGCAACCATATCTGAAATGCCTATCGACACCTATATTTAAATAGCCTATCGGCTTCTATTTCTGAAATGCCTATCGGCACCTATTTTTAAAATGCCAATCGGCAACTATATCTGAAATGCCTATCAGCACCTATATCTGAAATGCCTATCGGCACCTATTTTTGAAATGCCTATCGGAAACTACATCTGAAATGCCTATCAGCACCTATATTTGAAATGCCTATCGGCAACCATATCTGAAATGCCTATCGGCGCCTATATTTGAAATGCCTATCGGCTTCTATATCTGAAATACCTATCGGCGCCTATTTTTAAAATGCCAATCGGCAACTATATCTGAAGTGCCTATCGGCACCTATATCTGAAATGCCTATCGGCACCTATTTTTGAAATGCCTATCGAAAACTACATCTGAAATGCCTATCAGCACCTATATTTGAAATGCCTATCGGCAACCACATCAGAAATGCTTATCGGCACCTATATCTGAAATGCCTTTCGGCATTTATATCTGAAATGCCGGTCGACACCTATATTTGAAATGCCTATCGGCACATATATTTTAAATGTCTATCGGCAACTATATCTGATATGCCTATCGGCACCTATATCTGAAATGCCTATCAGCACCTATTTTTGA
Organism: Venustoraphidia nigricollis; assembly: GCA_034508555.1. NCBI lineage: Eukaryota > Metazoa > Arthropoda > Insecta > Raphidioptera > Raphidiidae > Venustoraphidia > Venustoraphidia nigricollis. Next base: position 211,040 of record JAVRKA010000222.1, on the reverse strand, counting down.
AATGCCTATCGGAAACTACATCTAAAATGCCTATCGGCACTTATTTTTAAAATGCCAATCGGTAAGTATATCTGAAATGCCTATCGGCACCTATATCTGAAATGCCTATCGGAACCTATTTTTGAAATGCCTATCGGAAAATACATCTGAAATGACTATCAGCACCTATATTTGAAATGCCTATCGGCAACCATATCTGGAATGCCTATCGGCACCTATATTTGAAATGCCTATCAGCTTTTATATCTGAAATGCCTATCGGCACCTATTTTTAAAATGCCAATCGGCAACTATATCTGAAGTGCCTATCGGCACCTATATCTCAAATGCCTATCGGCACCTATTTTTGAAATGCCAATCGAAAACTACATCTGAAATGCCTATCAGCATTTATATTTGAAATGCCTATCGGCAACCACATCAGAAATGCCTATCGGCACCTATATCTGAAATGCCCTACGGAATTTATATCTGAAATGCCGATCGACACCTATATTTGAAATGCCTATCGGCACCTATATTTTAAATGCCTATCGGCAACTATATCTGATATGCCTATCGGCACCTATATCTGAAATGCCTATCGGCACCTATTTTTGAAATGCCTATCGGAAACTACATCTAAAATGCCTATCGGCACCTATTTTTAAAATGCCAATCGGAAAGTATATCTGAAATGCCTATCGGCACCTATAATTGAAATGCCTATCGGAACCTATTTTTGAAATGCCTATCGGAAACAACATCTGAAATGACTATCAGCACCTCTATTTGAAATGTTTATCGGCAACCATATCTGAAATGCCTAACCACACCTGTATTTGAAATACCTATCGGCTTCTATATCTAAAATGCCTATCGGCACCTATTTTTAAAATGCCAATCGGCAACTATATCTGAAATGCCTATCGGCACCTATATCTGAAATGCCTATCGGCACCAACTTTTGAAATGCCTATCGGAAACTACATCTGAAATGCCTATCAGCACCTATATTTGAAATGCCTATCGGCAACCATATCTGGAATGCCTATCGACACCTATATTTGAAACACCTATCGGCTTCTATATCTGAAATGCCTATCGGCACCTATTTTTAAAATGCCAATCGGCAACTATATCTGAAATGCCTATCGGCACCTATATCTGAAATGCCTATCGGCACCAATTTTTGAAATGCCTATCGGAAACTACATCTGAAATGCCTATCAGCACCTATATTTGAAATGCCTATCGGCAACCATATCTGGAATGCCTATCGGCACCTATATTTGAAATGCCTATCGGCTTCTATATCTGAAATGCCTATCGGCACCTATTTTTAAAATGCCAATCGGCAACTATATCTGAAATGCCTATCGGCACCTATATCTGAAATGCCTATCGGCTTCTATTTTTGAAATGCCTATCGAAAACTACATCTGAAATGCCTATCAGCACCTATATTTGAAATGCCTATCGGCAACCATATCTGGAATGCCCATCGGCACCTATATTTGAAATGCCTATCGGCTTCTATATCTGAAATGCCTATCGGCACCTATTTTTAAAATGCCAATCGGCACCTATATCTGAAATGCCTTTCGGCATTTATATCTGAAATGCCGGTCGACACCTATTTTTGAAATGCCTATCGGAAACTACATTTAAAATGCCTATCGGCACCTATTTTTGAAATGCCAATCGGTAAGTATATCTGAAATGCCTATCGGCACCTATATCTGAAATGCCTATCGGAACCTATTTTTGAAATGCCTATCGGAAACTACATCTGAAATGACTATCAGCACCTATATTTGAAATGCCTATCGGCAACCATATCTGAAATGCCTATCCACACCTATATTTGAAATACCTACGGCTTCTATATCTGAAATGCCTATCGGCACCTATTTTTAAAATGCCAATCGGCAACTATATCTGAAATGCCTATCGGCACCTATATCTGAAATGCCTATCGGTACTTATTTTTGAAATGCCTATTGGAAACTACATCTGAAATGATTATCAGCGCTTATATTTGATATGCCTATCGGCAACCATATCTGGAATGCCTATCGGCAACTATATTTGAAATGCCTATCGGCTTCTATATCTGAAATGCCTATCGGCATATATTTTTAAAATACCAATCGGCAACTATATCTGAAATGCCTATCGGCACCTATATCTGAAATGCCTGTCGGCATATATTTTTGAAATGCCTTTCGGAAACTACATCTGAAATGCCTATCTGCTCCTATATTTGAAATGCCTATCGGCAACCATATCTAAAATGCCTATCGACACCTATATTTGAAATACCTATCGGCTTCTATATCTGAAATGCCTATCGGCACCTGTTTTTAAAATGCCAATCGGCAACTATATCTAAAATGCCTATCGGCACCTATATCCGAAATGCCTATCGGCATCAATTTTTGAAATGCCTATCGGAAACTACATCTAAAATGCCTATCAGCACCTATATTTGAAATGCCTATCGGCAACCATATCTGGAAACCTATCGGCACCTATATTTGAAATGCCTATCGGCTTCTATATCTGAAATGCCTATCGGCACCTATTTTTAAAATGCCAATCGGCAACTATATCTGAAATGCCTATCGGCACCTATATCTGAAATGCCTATCGGCACCTATTTTTGAAATGCCTATCGGAAACTACATCTGAAATGCCTATCAGCACCTATATTTGAAATGCCTATCGGCAACCATATCTGGAATGCCTATCGGCACCTATATTTGAAATGCCTATCGGCTTCTATATCTGAAATGCCTATCGGCACCTATTTTTAAAATGCCAATCGGCAACTATATCTGAAATGCCTATCGGCACCTATATCTGAAATGCCTATCGGCACCTATTTTTGAAATGCCTATCGGAAACTACATCTGAAATGCCTATCAGCACCTATATTTGAAATACCTATCGGCTTCTATATCTGAAATGCCTATCGGCACCTGTTTTTAAAATGCCAATCGGCAACTATATCTAAAATGCCTATCGGCACCTATATCCGAAATGCCTATCGGCATCAATTTTTGAAATGCCTATCGGAAACTACATCTAAAATGCCTATCAGCACCTATATTTGAAATGCCTATCGGCAACCATATCTGGAATGCCTATCGGCGCCTATATTTGAAATGCCTATCGGCTTCTATATCTGAAATGCCTATCGGCACCTATTTTTAAAATGCCAATCGGCATTTATATCTGAAGTGCCTATCGGCACCTATATCTGAAATGCCTATCGGCACCTATTTTTGAAATGCCTATCGAAAACTACATCTGAAATGCCTATCAGCACCTATATTTGAAATGCCTATCGGCAACCGCATCAGAAATGCCTATCGGCACCTATATCTGAAATGCCTTTCGGCATTTATATCTGAAATGCCGATCGACACCTATATTTGAAATGCCTATCGGCACTTTTATTTTAAATGCCTATCGGCAACTATATCTGATAAGCCTATCGGCACCTATATCTGAAATGCCTATCGGCACCTATTTTTGAAATGCCAATCTTTAAGTATATCTGAAATGCCTATCGACACCTATATCTAAAATGCCTATCGGAACCTATTTTTGAAATGCCTATCGGAAACTACATCTGAAATGACTATCAGCACCTATATTTGAAATGCCTATCGGCAACCATATCTGAAATGCCTATCCACACCTATATTTGAAATACCTATCGGCTTCTATATCTAAAATGCCTATTGGCACCTATTTTTAAAATGCCAATCGGTAAGTATATCTGAAATGCCTATCGGCACCTATATCTAAAATGCCTATCGGAACCTATTTTTGAAATGCCTATCGGAAACTACATCTGAAATGACTATCAGCACCTATATTTGAAATGCCTATCGGCAACCATATCTGAAATGCCTATCCACACCTATATTTGAAATACCTATCGGCTTCTATATCTAAAATGCCTATCGGCACCTATTTTTAAAATGCCAATCGGCAACTACATCTGAAATGCCTATCGGCTTATATATCTGAAATGCCTATCGGCACCTATTTTTAAAATGCGAATCGGCAACTGTATCTGAAATGCCAATCGGCACCTATATCTGAAATGCCTATCGGCACCTATTTTTGAAATGCCTATCGGAAACTACATCTGAAATGCCTATCAGCACCTATATTTGAAATGCCTATCGGCAACCATATCTGAAATGCCTATCGACACCTATATTTGAAATCCCTATCGGCTTCTATATCTGAAATGCCTATCGGCACCTATTTTTAAAATGCCTATCGGCAACTATATCTGAAATGCCTATCGGCACCTATATCTGAAATGCCTATCGGTACCTATTTTTGAAATGCCTATCGGAAACTACATCTGAAATGATTATCAGCACTTATATTTGAAATGCCTATCGGCAACCATATCTGGAATGCCTATCGGCACCTATATTTGAAATGCCTATCGGCTTCTATATCTGAAATGCCTATCGGCACATATTTTTAAAATACCAATCGGCAACTATATCTGAAATGCCTATCGGCACCTATATCTGAAATGCCTATCGGCACCATTTTTTGAAATGCCTATCGGAAACTACATCTGAAATGCCTATTAGCACCTATTTTTAAAATACCAATCGGCGACTATATCTGAAATGCCTATCGGCACCTATATCTGAAATGCCTATCGGCATATATTTTTGAAATGCCTTTCGGAAACTACATCTGAAATGCCTATCTGCTCCTATATTTGAAATGCCTATCGGCAACCATATCTGAAATGCCTATCGACACCTATATTTGAAATACCTATCGGCTTCTATATCTGAAATGCCTATCGGCACCTGTTTTTAAAATGCCAATCGGCAACTATATCTGAAATGCCTATCGGCACCTATATCGGAAATGCCTATCGGCATCAATTTTTGAAATGCCTATCGGAAACTACATCTAAAATGCCTATCAGCACCTATATTTGAAATGCCTATCGGCAACCATATCTGGAATGCCTATCGGCACCTATATTTGAAATGCCTATTGGCTTCTATATCTGAAATGCCTATCGGCACCTATTTTTAAAATGCCAATCGGCAACTATATCTGAAATGCCTATCGGCACCTATATCTGAAATGCCTATCGGCACATATTTTTGAAATGCCTATCGGAAACTACATCTGAAATGCCTATCAGCACCTATATTTGAAATACCTATCGGCTTCTATATCTGAAATGCCTATCGGCACCTGTTTTTAAAATGCCAATCGGCAACTATATCTAAAATGCCTATCGGCACCTATATCCGAAATGCCTATCGGCATCAATTTTTGAAATGCCTATCGGAAACTACATCTAAAATGCCTATCAGCACCTATATTTGAAATGCCTATCGGCAACCATATCTGGAATGCCTATCGGCGCCTATATTTGAAATGCCTATCGGCTTCTATATCTGAAATGCCTATCGGCACCTATTTTTAAAATGCCAATCGGCATTTATATCTGAAGTGCCTATCGGCACCTATATCTGAAATGCCTATCGGCACCTATTTTTGAAATGCCTATCGAAAACTACATCTGAAATGCCTATCAGCACCTATATTTGAAATGCCTATCGGCAACCGCATCAGAAATGCCTATCGGCACCTATATCTGAAATGCCTTTCGGCATTTATATCTGAAATGCCGATCGACACCTATATTTGAAATGCCTATCGGCACTTTTATTTTAAATGCCTATCGGCAACTATATCTGATAAGCCTATCGGCACCTATATCTGAAATGCCTATCGGCACCTATTTTTGAAATGCCAATCTTTAAGTATATCTGAAATGCCTATCGACACCTATATCTAAAATGCCTATCGGAACCTATTTTTGAAATGCCTATCGGAAACTACATCTGAAATGACTATCAGCACCTATATTTGAAATGCCTATCGGCAACCATATCTGAAATGCCTATCCACACCTATATTTGAAATACCTATCGGCTTCTATATCTAAAATGCCTATTGGCACCTATTTTTAAAATGCCAATCGGTAAGTATATCTGAAATGCCTATCGGCACCTATATCTAAAATGCCTATCGGAACCTATTTTTGAAATGCCTATCGGAAACTACATCTGAAATGACTATCAGCACCTATATTTGAAATGCCTATCGGCAACCATATCTGAAATGCCTATCCACACCTATATTTGAAATACCTATCGGCTTCTATATCTAAAATGCCTATCGGCACCTATTTTTAAAATGCCAATCGGCAACTACATCTGAAATGCCTATCGGCTTATATATCTGAAATGCCTATCGGCACCTATTTTTAAAATGCGAATCGGCAACTGTATCTGAAATGCCAATCGGCACCTATATCTGAAATGCCTATCGGCACCTATTTTTGAAATGCCTATCGGAAACTACATCTGAAATGCCTATCAGCACCTATATTTGAAATGCCTATCGGCAACCATATCTGAAATGCCTATCGACACCTATATTTGAAATCCCTATCGGCTTCTATATCTGAAATGCCTATCGGCACCTATTTTTAAAATGCCTATCGGCAACTATATCTGAAATGCCTATCGGCACCTATATCTGAAATGCCTATCGGTACCTATTTTTGAAATGCCTATCGGAAACTACATCTGAAATGATTATCAGCACTTATATTTGAAATGCCTATCGGCAACCATATCTGGAATGCCTATCGGCACCTATATTTGAAATGCCTATCGGCTTCTATATCTGAAATGCCTATCGGCACATATTTTTAAAATACCAATCGGCAACTATATCTGAAATGCCTATCGGCACCTATATCTGAAATGCCTATCGGCACCATTTTTGAAATGCCTATCGGAAACTACATCTGAAATGCCTATTAGCACCTATTTTTAAAATACCAATCGGCGACTATATCTGAAATGCCTATCGGCACCTATATCTGAAATGCCTATCGGCATATATTTTTGAAATGCCTTTCGGAAACTACATCTGAAATGCCTATCTGCTCCTATATTTGAAATGCCTATCGGCAACCATATCTGAAATGCCTATCGACACCTATATTTGAAATACCTATCGGCTTCTATATCTGAAATGCCTATCGGCACCTGTTTTTAAAATGCCAATCGGCAACTATATCTGAAATGCCTATCGGCACCTATATCGGAAATGCCTATCGGCATCAATTTTTGAAATGCCTATCGGAAACTACATCTAAAATGCCTATCAGCACCTATATTTGAAATGCCTATCGGCAACCATATCTGGAATGCCTATCGGCACCTATATTTGAAATGCCTATTGGCTTCTATATCTGAAATGCCTATCGGCACCTATTTTTAAAATGCCAATCGGCAACTATATCTGAAATGCCTATCGGCACCTATATCTGAAATGCCTATCGGCACATATTTTTGAAATGCCTATCGGAAACTACATCTGAAATGCCTATCAGCACCTATATTTGAAATGCCTATCGGCAACCATATCTGAAATGCCTATCGACACCTATATTTGAAATACCTAACGGCTGCTATATCTGAAATGCCTATCGGCACCTATTTTTAAAATGCCAATCGGTAACTATATCTGAAATTCCTATCGGCACCTATATCTGAAATGCCTATCGGCACCATTTTTTGAAATGTCTATCGGAAACTACATCCGGAATGCCTATCAGCACCTATATTTGAAATGCCTATCGGCAACCATATCTGGAATGCCTATCGGCACCTATATTTGAAATGCCTATCGGCTTCTATATCTGAAATGCCTATCGACACCTATTTTTAAAATGCCAATCGGCAACTATATCTGAAATGCCTATCGGCACCTATATCAGAAATGCCTATCGGCACCTATTTTTGAAATGCCTATCGGAAACTACATCTGAAATGCCTATTAGCACCTATATTTGAAATGCTTATCGGCAACCATATCTGAAATGCCTATCGACACCTATATTTGAAATCCCTATCGGCTTCTATATCTGAAATGCCTATCGGCACCTATTTTTAAAATGCCAATCGGCAACTATATCTGAAATGCCTATCGGCACCTATATCTAAAATGCCTATCGGCACCTATTTTTGAAATGCCTATCGGAAACTACATCTGAAATGCCTATCAGCACCTATATTTGAAATGCCTATCGGCAACCATATCTGGAATGCCTATCAGCACCTATTTTTAAAATGCCAATCGGCATTTATATCTGAAGTGCCTATCGGCACTTATATCTGAAATGCCTATCGGCACCTATTTTTGAAATGCCTATCGAAAACTACATCTGAAATGCCTATCAGCACCTATATTTGAAATGCCTATCGGCAACCACATCAGAAATGCCTCTCGGCATCTATATCTGAAATGCCTTTCGGCATTTATATCTGAAATGCCGATCGACACCTATATTTGAAATGCCTATCGGCACTTTTATTTTAAATGCCTATCGGCAACTATATCTGATAAGCCTATCGGCACCTATATCTGAAATGCCTATCGGCACCTATTTTTGAAATGCCAATCTTTAAGTATATCTGAAATGCCTATCGGCAACTATTTTTGAAATGCCAATCTTTAGGTATATCTGAAATGCCTATCGGCACCTATATCTAAAATGCCTATCGGAACCTATATTTGAAATGCCTATCGGCAACCATATCTGGAATGCCTATCGGCACCTATATTTGAAATGCCTATCGGCTTCTATATCTGAAATGCCTATCGACACCTATTTTTAAAATGCCAATCGGCAACTATATCTGAAATGCCTATCGGCACCTATATCAGAAATGCCTATCGGCACCTATTTTTGAAATGCCTATCGGAAACTACATCTGAAATGACTATCAGCACCTATATTTGAAATGCCTTTTGGCAACCATATCTGAAATGCCTATCCACACCTATATTTGAAATACCTATCGGCTTCTATATCTAAAATGCCTATCGGCACCTATTTTTAAAATGCCAATCGGCAACTACATCTGAAATGCCTATCGGCTTATATATCTGAAATGCCTATCGGCACCTATTTTTAAAATGCCAATCGGCAACTATATCTGAAATGCCAATCGGCACCTATATCTGAAATGCCTATCGGCACCTATTTTTGAAATGCCTATCGGAAACTACATCTGAAATGCCTATCAGCACCTATATTTGAAATGCCTATCGGCAACCATATCTGAAATGCCTATCGACACCTATATTTGAAATCCCTATCGGCTTCTATATCTGAAATGCCTATCGGCACCTATTTTTAAAATGCCAATCGGCAACCATATCTGAAATGCCAATCGGCACCTATCTCTGAAATGCCTATCGACACCTATTTTTAAAATGCCAATTGGCAACTATATCTGAAATGCCTATCGGCACCTATATCTAAAATGCCTATCGGAACCTGTTTTTGAAATGCCCATCGGAAACTACATCTGAAATGACTAAATGCACCTATATTTGAAATGCCTATCGGCAACCATATCTGAAATGCCTATCCACACCTATATTTGAAATACCTATCGGCTTCTATATCTAAAATGCCTATCGGCACCTATTTTTGAAATGCCAATCGGTAAGTATATCTGAAATGCCTATCGGCACCTATATCTAAAATGCCTATCGGAACCTATTTTTGAAATGCCTATCGGAAACTACATCTGAAATGACTATCAGCACCTATGTTTGAAATGCCTATCGACAACCATATCTGGAATGCCTATCGGCACCTATATTTGAAATGCCTATCGGCTTCTATATCTGAAATGCCTATCGACACCTATTTTTAAAATGCCAATCGGCAACTATATCTGAAATGCCTATCGGCACCTATATCTGAAATGCCTATCGGCACCTATATCTGAAATGCCTATCGGCACCTATTTTTGAAATGCCTATCGGAAACTACATCTGAAATGCCTATCAGCACCTTTATTTGAAATGCTTATCGGCAACCATATCTGAAATAGCTATCGACACCTATATTAGAAATCCCTATCGGCTTCTATTTCTAAAATGCCTGTCGGAACCTATTTTTAAAATGCCAATCGGCAACTATATCTGAAATGCCAATCGGCACCTATATCTGAAATGCCTATCGGCACCTATTTTTGAAATGCCTATCGGAAACTACCTCTGAAATGTCTATCAGCACCTATATTTGAAATGCCTATCGGCAACCTTATCTGGAATGCCTATCGGCGCCTATATTTGAAATGCCTATCGGCTTCTATATCTAAAATGCCTATCGGCACCTATTTTTAAAATGCCAATCGGCAACTATATCTGAAGTGCCTATCGGCACCTATATCTCAAATGCCTATCGGCACCTATTTTTGAAATGCCTATCGAAAACTACATCTGAAATGCCTATCAGCATTTATATTTGAAATGCCTATCGGCAACCACATCAGAAATGCCTATCGGCACCTATATCTGAAATGCCCTTCGGCATTTATATCTGAAATGCCGATCGACACCTATATTTGAAATGCCTATCGGCACCTATATTTTAAATGCCTATCGGCAACTATATCTGATATGCCTATCGGCACCTATATCTGAAATGCCTATCGGCACCTATTTTTGAAATGCCTATCGGAAACTACATCTAAAATGCCTATCGGCACCTATTTTTAAAATGCCAATCGGAAAGTATATCTGAAATGCCTATCGGCACCTATAATTGAAATGCCTATCGGAACCTATTTTTGAAATGCCTATCGGAAACAACATCTGAAATGACTATCAGCACCTATATTTGAAACGCCTATCGGCAACCATATCTGAAATGCCTATCCACACCTGTATTTGAAATACCTATCGGCTTCTATATCTAAAATGCCTATCGGCACCTATTTTCAAAATGCCAATCGGCAACTATATCTGAAATGCCTATCGGCACCTATATTTGAAATGCCTATTGGCACCAACTTTAGAAATGCCTATCGGAAAATCCATCTGAAATGCCTATCAGCACCTATATTTGAAATGCCTATCGGCAACAATATCTGGAATGCCTATCGGGACTTATATTTGAAATGCCTATCGGGTTCTATATCTGAAATGCCTATCGACACCTATTTTTAAAATGCCAATTGGCAACTATATCTGAAATGCCTATCGGCACCTATATCTGAAATGTCTATCGGTGCCTATTTTTGAAATGCCTATCGGAAACTACATCTGAAATGATTATCAGCACTTATATTTGAAATGCCTATCGGCAAGCATATCTGGAATGCCTATCGGCACCTATATTTGAAATGCCTATCGGCTTCTATATCTGAAATGCCTATCGGCACCTATTTTTAAAATACCAATCGGCAACTATATCTGAAATGCCTATCGGCACCTATATCTGAAATGCCTATCGGCATATATTTTTGAAATGCCTTTCGGAAACTACATCTGAAATGCCTATCTGCTCTTATATTTGAAATGCCTATCGTCAACCATATCTGAAATGCCTATCGACACCTATATTTGAAATACCTATCGGCTTCTATATCTGAAATGCCTATCGGCACCTGTTTTTAAAATGCCAATCGGCAACTATATCTGAAATGCCTATCGGCACCTATATCCGAAATGGCTATCGGCATCAATTTTTGAAATGCCTATCGGAAACTACATCTAAAATGCCTATCAGCACCTATATTTGAAATGCCTATCGGCAACTATATCTGCAATGCCTATCGGCACCTATATTTGAAATGCCTATCGGCTTCTATATCTGAAATGCCTATCGGCACCTATTTTTTAAATGCCAATTGGCAACTATATCTGAAATGACTATCGGCACCTATATCTGAAATGCCTATCGGCACCTATTTTTGAAATGCCTATCGAAAACTACAGCTGAAATGCCTATCAGCACCTATATTTGAAATGCCTATCGGAAATTACATCTGAAATGCCTATCAGCACCTATATTTGAAATGCCTATCGGCAACCATATCTGGAATGCCTATCGGCACCTATATTTGAAATGCCTATCGGCTTCTATATCTGAAATGTCTATCGGCACCTATTTTTAAAATGCCAATTGTTTGATATTTCTGACTCTAAGTGGCCAGAAATATGGTTTTTATAAATTGCTCGAAGGACCGTTCATAAAACACACGTTTGAGTTTTATATTTTTTATTAAAAACCTATAATTATTCTATACATTATTATGTGCACTTTGTTTATAATTTATAATTTGGTGTGATTGTGACACGTAGTTTCAATTTGGAAAAACTTTTCTAACTTGTTTTATTTTCCTTAGTTACTAAAAAACATTGGTTTTTAAACAATTAAAATAAAAACCAACTGTTCCGATCTGGAACATGCAGCCCACGCCGGATGCGGAAGCATAAAAAATTGAAATTGAAAATGAAATTAGAACAATTAACTCTTAAGCGGAAGTAATATTAACTTATTAACAGGACGATGGAATTCGCCTTTCTCCGTTTTTAGAAGAGCAGAGCGAACTAAATCGTCTGTTTTGTTTTTAAAAACTTTAAGAACTCTGGCTTTTGGCCATGATAAAGGAGGAGTGGCGTCTTCCTTTATTAGAACCAAGTCACCAACAGCGATATTGGGTTTAGGAGTACACCATTTTGGTCTTTGTTGTAATTCAGTTAAATACTGATTTGACCATTGTTTCCAAAACTGTTGTTTTAGTTATGTAATTCTTTGCCACAACGATAATTTATTTAATGGTATATTACATATGTCAGGTTCATGTATATTTTGTAATGATTCTCCTATAAGAAAATGTGAAGGCGTCAAGCACGTCAAATCATCAGGGAGATCACTAACCGCGCACAAAGGTCGTGAATTCAGTATTGCCTCAATTTGAGTCAGAACAGTATAAAGTTCTTCGTAAGTTAAATGAGCATTTCCTAACTGTTTTTTAAGAAAGGTTTTAACTGACTTGATTCCAGCTTCATACAATCCACCCATGTGACTGGCACAAGGTACTGTAAATTTCCACGAAATATTCAGTTCGCTAGTAAAATTAATTATTTTACTGTAATCATTTTGGTTTTTAAACATATGATAGAGTTTTTGTAACTCACTGAATGCACCCTTAAAATTGGTAGCGTTATCTGAATATATCGTACTACACACACCTCTACGTGAAATGAATCTTTTTAATGCTGCTAAAAATGCTTCTGTTGTTAACTCAGTAACTAACTCTAGAGTCGTTTGGCACACTGAAATTAATATTTTTATTATGAAGTAACGTATGATGTCTTTTGCTGCACATTTTGCAGTTGATTTCAGAACATTTGTGGTTGACTTTATATAATTTTAGACAGTTGAAACATAGTTTTTTGTTTTTACAGAATTCATTTCGCTCATGTACTTGCATTGCTAAGAACTTTGGACATTTAAATAACAGATGGCTTTCATTACAATTGATACATTTTATTGTCGCTATTTGTGGGTTTATAGCGACATGCGTTACCTTTTTGTTCAATTGTCCCTCATTTATACGTTCGAAGGCACTTGCTCTTTGATTTAAAAATTCAATTAAGTTCTTGATAGTCGGTAATTCATTAGAATTAACTTGTAGTTCCCAGGCGGAACGGAGTGCGTTGTCTAATTTCTGTGTGACTATGTAAACTAAAATCAAGTCCCAATGCTCAACTGGAACCTTTAAAGAGCGTAAAGAATCTAAACTTTGTTCGAAATTTAATATAAATTGGTTTAAATTATTTTTATTTACTGACTGCCAATTATAAATAGAATTTAAATGAAAATTAGCAACAACAGTTACATTATCATATTTTCTTGTTAAATTGTCAAGCGCTCGTTGATAATTTTCTTCGTTTATGATTAAAGAACTAACCAAACTAGAGGCTTCATCTTTTAACACGGATTTGAGATAATTGAATTTTTGTATGGTTGATAAATTCACATTGTTGTGAATAACTGAGTCAAATAAATTTTTAAATGTGGGCCAATCTTTCAATTTACCATCAAATATCGGAATATTGAGTGGCGGCAATCTGACAGTTGTATGCGGTTCGTGATTTTTATTATTTACAGAACAGCAGTTACTAGCGTTACCAGAATCACTTGATACAGAATTTTGTTTCTGTAGCTTGATTTCTATCAGACTTTTAGTTGAAAAATATTTAGTTTCCATGGTATCTCTTTCAGTTTCATTTATCGCAAATCTGTCATCATTTTCATCAAAATTTTCAATTTGCAATTGTATATCATTGAACTGTCTAAATAAATCATCTAAATCTGATGCTCGAACTGACAATTCTGATAAATCTCTGGTATCATCAAATGATTGTGCAAAATTATGAATTCGAGTAATTCGTCCTTTTACACTGGTTCGTTGTTTCATTAAAGCATCAATATTGGCCATTGTGATTTAAGAAAAGCAATGAATAGTAAATGCTGTTTTGTGAGATGAATTGACGTTTACAATAATTGTATTTTTATCTGAAATGTCACTAATTTCACCAATTTAAATGTCAAATTTAAAGTGGATTAGCACAAATTGTCTTATTAGATGGCTCAAATATTATGTAGTAAATTTAAATCACTGTTAATTCACAGCACACTTATTTTGATGCAATTCATCAATCGTACCTGAAATTAGTTGAATCAAACTTGCCTTGTAAATAGCAACTGTGTTTTGTATTCAACAATATGTCCAGAGTAGAGTTAATCTGCGCTGCTGTTTTTCGTTGCCTAGGTGACTAAACCATTTACGCTGTCCTTATTGATCCCGTTGCGGAATGCAATTGTCTGCGTCTTACTTGATTTGGACACTTTTTTGTAATTATAGAAAATTGTTATTTTCTTAATCTTACCAGCAGTTTCTTCGTTTTAAATAAGCCTTTGGCTTTTATCCAATGTAGTTTCACCAGTTGTCCATAAATCCGGCTCGAATGAACCAAAAGATGTTTGATATTTCTGACTCTAAGTGGCCAGAAATATGGTTTTTATAAATTGCTCGAAGGACCGTTCATAAAACACACGTTTGAGTTTTATATTTTTTATTAAAAACCTATAATTATTCTATACATTATTATGTGCACTTTGTTTATAATTTATAATTTGGTGTGATTGTGACACGTAGTTTCAATTTGGAAAAACTTTTCTAACTTGTTTTATTTTCCTTAGTTACTAAAAAACATTGGTTTTTAAACAATTAAAATAAAAACCAACTGTTCCGATCTGGAACACCAATCGGCAACTATATCTGAAATGCCTATCGGCACCTTTATCTGAAATGCCTATCGGCACCTATTTTTGAAATGCCTATCGGAAACTACATCTGAAATGCCTATCAGCACCTATATTTGAAATGCCTATCGGCAACCATATCTGAAATGCCTATCGACACCTATATTTGAAATACCTATCGGCTTCTATATCTGAAATGCCTATCGGTACCAATTTTTAAAATGCCAATCGGTAACTATATCTGAAATGCCTATCGGCACCTATATCTGAAATGCCTATCGGCACCATTTTTTGAAATGCCTATCGGAAACTACATCCGGAATGCCTATCAGCACATATATTTGAAATGCCTATCGGCAACCATATCTGGAATGCCTATCGGCATCTATATTTGAAATGCCTATCGGCTTCTATATCTGAAATGCCTGTCGGCACCAATTTTTAAAATGCCTATCGGAAACTACATCTGAAATGCCTATCAGCACCAATATTTGAAATGCCTATTCGCAACCATATCTGGAATGCTCATCGGCACTTATATTTGAAATGCCTATCGGCTTATATATCTGAAATGCCTATCGGCACCTATTTTTAAAATGCCAATTGGCAACTATATCTGAAATGCCTACCGGCACCTATATCTGAAAAGCCTTATCGGCACCTATTTTTGAACTGCCTATCAGAAACTACATCTGAAATGCCTATCAGCACCTATATTTGAAATGCCTATCGGCAATCATATCTGAAATGCCTATCGACACCTATATTTGAAATACCTATCGGCTTCTATATCTGAAATGCCTATCGGCACCTATTTTTAAAATGCCAATCGGCAACTATATCTGAAATGCCTATCAGCACCTATATCTGAAATGCCTATCGGCACCAATTTTTGAAATGCCTATCGGAAAATACATCTGAAATGCCTATCAGCACCTATATTTGAAATGCCTATCGGCTTCTATATCTGAAATGCCTATCGGCACCTATATCTGAAATGCCTATCGGCACCTATTTTTGAAATGCCTATCGGAAACTACATCTGAAATGCCTATCAGCACCTATATTTGAAATGCCTATCGGCAACCATATCTGAAATGCCTATCGGCGCCTATATTTGAAATGCCTATCGGCTTCTATATCTGAAATACCTATCGGCGCCTATTTTTAAAATGCCAATCGGCAACTATATCTGAAGTGCCTATCGGCACCTATATGTGAAATGCCTATCGGCACCTATTTTTGAAATGCCTATCGAAAACTACATCTGAAATGCCTATCAGCACTTATATTTGAAATGCCTATCGGCAACCATATCTGGAATGCCTATCGGCACCTATATTTGAAATGCCTATCGCCTTCTATATTTGAAATGCCTATCGGCACCTATTTTTAAAATGCCAATCGGCACCTATATCTGAAATGCCTTTCGGCATTTATATCTGAAATGCCGGTCGACACCTATATTTGAAATGCCTATCGGCACATATATTTTAAATGCCTATCGGCAACTATATCTGATATGCCTATCAGCACCTATATCTGATATGCCTATCAGCACCTATATCTGAAATGCCTATCGGCACCTATTTTTGAAATGCCTATCGGAAACTACATCTAAAATGCCTATCGGCACCTATTTTTAAAATGCCAATCGGTAAGTATATCTGAAATGCCTATCGGCACCTATATCTGAAATGCCTATCGGAACCTATTTTTGAAATGCCTATCGGAAACTACATCTGAAATGACTATCAGCACCTATATTTGAAATGCCTATCGGCAACCATATCTGAAATGCCTATCCACACCTATATTTGAAATACCTATCGGCTTCTATATCTGAAATGCCTATCGGCACCTATTTTTAAAATGCCAATCGGCAACTTATCTGAAATGCCTATCGGCACCTATATCTGAAATGCCTATCGGTACCTATTTTTGAAATGCCTATCGGAAACTACATCTGAAATGATTATTAGCACTTATATTTGAAATGCCTATCGGCAACCATATCTGGAATGCCTATCGGCATCTATATTTGAAATGCCTATCGGCTTCTATATCTGAAATGCCTATCGGCACCTATTTTTAAAATACCAATCGACAACTATATCTGAAATGCCTATCGACACCTATATCTGAAATGCCTATCGGCACCTATTTTTGAAATGCCTATCGGAAACTCCATCTGAAATGCCTATCAGCACCTATATTTGAAATGCCTGTCGGCAACCATATCTGGAATGCCTATCGGCACCTATATTTGAAATGCCTATCGGCAACCATATCTGGAATGCCTATCGGCACCTATATTTGAAATGCCTATCGGCTTCTATATCTGAAATGCCTATCGACACCTATTTTTAAAATGCCATTCGGCAACTATATCTGAAATGCCTATCGGCACCTATATCTGAATTGCCTATCGGCACCTATTTTTGAAATGTCTATCGGAAACTACATCTGAAATGCCTATCAGCACCTATATTTGAAATGCCTATCGGCAACCATATCTGGAATGCCTATCGGCACCTATATTTGAAATGCCTATCGGCTTCTATATCTGAAATGCCTATCGGCACCTATTTTTAAAATGCCAATCGGCAACTATATCTGAAATGCCTATCGGCACCTATATCTGAAATGCCTATCGGCACCTATTTTTGAAATGCCTATCGAAAACTACATCTGAAATGCCTAATAGCACCTATATTTGAAATGCCTATCGGCAACCATATCTGAAATGCCTATCGGCGCCTATATTTGAAATGCCTATCGGCTTCTATATCTGAAATACCTATCGGCGCCTATTTTTAAAATGCCTATATCTGAAGTGCCTATCGGCACCTATGTCTAAAATGTCTATCGGCACCTATTTTTGAAATGCCTATCGAAAACTACATTTGAAATGCCTATCAGCACCTATATTTGAAATGCCTATCGGCAACCACATCAGAAATGCCTATCGGCACCTATATCTGAAATGCCTATCGGTACCTATTTTTGAAATGCCTATCGGAAACTACATCTGAAATGATTATCAGCGCTTATATTTGATATGCCTATCGGCAACCATATCTGGAATGCCTATCGGCAACTATATTTGAAATGCCTATCGGCTTCTATATCTGAAATGCCTATCGGCACCTATTTTTAAAATACCAATCGGCAACTATATCTGAAATGCCTATCGGCACCTATATCTGAAATGCCTATTGGCATATATTTTTGAAATGCCTTTCAGAAACTACATCTGAAATGCCTATCTGCTCCTATATTTGAAATGCCTATCGGCAACCATATCTGAAATGCCTATCGACACCTATATTTGAAATACCTATCGGCTTCTATATCTGAAAAGCCTATCGGCACCTATTTTTAAAATGCCAATCGGCAACTATATCTGAAATGCCTATCGGCACCTATATCCGAAATGCCTATCAGCATCAATTTTTGAAATGCCTATCGGAAACTACATCTAAAATGCCTATCAGCACCTATATTTGAAATGCCTATCGGCAACCATATCTGGAATGCCTATCGGCACCTATATTTGAAATGCCTATCGGCTTCTATATCTGAAATGCCTATCGGCACCTATTTTTAAAATGCCAATCGGCAACTATATCTGAAATGCCTATCGGCACCTATATCTGAAATGCCTATCGGCACATATTTTTGAAATGCCTATCGGAAACTAGATCTGAAATGCCTATCAGCACCTATATTTGAAATGCCTATCGGCAACCATATCTGAAATGCCTATCGACACCTATATTTGAAATACCTATCGGCTTCTATATCTGAAATGCCTATCGGCACCTATTTTTAAAATGCTAATCGGTAACTATATCTGAAATGCCTATCGGCACCTATATCTGAAATGCCTATCGGCACCATTTTTTGAAATTTCTATCGGAAACTACATCCGGAATGCCTATCAGCACCTATATTTGAAATGCCTATCGGCAACAATATCTGGAAGGCCTATCGGCGCCTATATTTGAAATGCCTATCGGCTTCTATATCTGAAATGCCTATCGGCACCTATTTTTAAAATGCCAATCGGCATTTATATCTGAAGTGCCTATCGGCACCTATAACTGAAATGCCTATCGGCACCTATTTTTGAAATGCCTATCGAAAACTACATCTGAAATGCCTATCAGCACCTATATTTGAAATGCCTATCGGCAACCACATCAGAAATGCCTATCGGCACCTATATCTGAAATGCCTTTCGGCATTTATATCTGAAATGCCGATCGACACCTATATTTAAAATGCCTATCCGCACTTTTATTTTAAATGCCTATCGGCAACTATATCTGATAAGCCTATCGGCACCTATATCTGAAATGCCTATCGGCACCTATTTTTGAAATGCCTATCGGCAACCATATCTGGAATGCCTATCGGCGCCTATATTTGAAATGCCTATCGGCTTCTATATCTGAAATGCCTATCGGCACCTATTTTTAAAATGCCAATCGGCATTTATATCTGAAGTGCCTATCGGCACCTATATCTGAAATGCCTATCGGCACCTATTTTTGAAATGCCTATCGAAAACTACATCTGAAATGCCTATCAGCACCTATATTTGAAATGCCTATCGGCAACCACATCAGAAATGCCTATCGGCACCTATATCTGAAATGCCTTTCGGCATTTATATCTGAAATGCCGATCGACACCTATATTTGAAATGCCTATCGGCACTTTTATTTTAAATGCCTATCGGCAACTATATCTGATAAGCCTATCGGCACCTATATCTGAAATGCCTATCGGCACCTATTTTTGAAATGCCAATCTTTAAGTATATCTGAAATGCCTATCGGCACCTATATCTAAAATGCCTATTGAACCTATTTTTGAAATGCCTATCGGAAACTACATCTGAAATGACTATCAGCACCTATATTTGAAATGCCTATCGGCAACCATATCTGAAATGCCTATCCACACCTATATTTGAAATACCTATCGGCTTCTATATCTAAAATGCCTATCGGTACCTATTTTTAAAATGCCAATCGGCAACTACATCTGAAATGCCTATCGGCTTATATATCTGAAATGCCTATCGGCACCTATTTTTAAAATGCCAATCGGCAACTATATCTGAAATGCCAATCGGCACCTATATCTGAAATGCCTATCGACACCTATTTTTAAAATGCCAATTGGCAACTATATCTGAAATGCCTATCGGCACCTATATCTGAAATGCCTATCGACACCTATTTTTAAAATGCCAATTGGCAACTATATTTGAAATGCCTATCGGCACCTATATCTGAAATGCCTATCGGTACCTATTTTTGAAATGCCTATCGGAAACTACATCTGAAATGATTATCAGCACTTATATTTGAAACGCCTATCGGCAACCATATCTGGAATGCCTATCGGCACCTATATTTGAAATGCCTATCGGCTTCTATATCTGAAATGCCTATCGGCACCTATTTTTAAAATACCAATCGGCAACTATATCTGAAATGCCTATCGGCACCTATATCTGAAATGCCTATCGGCACCTATTTTTGAAATGCCTATCGGAAACTCCATCTGAAATGCCTATCAGCACCTATATTTGAAATGCCTATCGGCAACCATATCTGGAATGCCTATCGGCACCTATATTTGAAATGCCTATCGGCAACCATATCTGGAATGCCTATCGGCACCTATATTAGAAATGCCTATCGGCTTCTATATCTGAAATGCCTATCGACACCTATTTTTAAAATGCCAATCGGCAACTATATCTGAAATGCCTATCGGCACCTATATCTGAAATGCCTTTCGCCATTTATATCTGTAATGCCGATCGACACCTATATTTGAAATGCCTATCGGCACTTTTATTTTAAATGCCTATCGGCAACTATATCTGATAAGCCTATCGGCACCTATATCTGAAATGCCTATCGGCACCTATTTTTGAAATGCCAATCTTTAAGTATATCTGAAATGCCTATCGGCACCTATATCTAGAATGCCTATCGGAACCTATTTTTGAAATGCCTATCGGAAACTACATCTAAAATGACTATCAGCATCTATATTTGAAATGCCTATCGGCAAACATATCTGAAATGCCTATCCACACCTATATTTGAAATACCTATCGGCTTCTATATCTAAAATGCCTATCGGCACTTATTTTTAAAATGCCAATCGGCAACTACATCTGAAATGCCTATCGGCTTATATATCTGAAATGCCTATCGGCACCTATTTTTAAAATGCCAATCGGCAACTATATCTGAAGTGCCAATCGGCACCTATATCTGAAATGCCTATCGACACCTATTTTTAAAATGCCAATTGGCAACTATATCTGAAATGCCTATCGGCACCTATATCTGAAATGCCTATCGACACCTATTTTTAAAATACCAATCGGCAACTATATCTGAAATGCCTATCGGCACCTATATCTGAAATGCCTATCGGCACCTATTTTTGAAATGCCTATCGGAAACTCCATCTGAAATGCCTATCAGCACCTATATTTGAAATGCCTATCGGCAACCATATCTGGAATGCCTATCGGCACCTATATTTGAAATGCCTATCAGCAACCATATCTGGAATGCCTATCGGCACCTATATTTGAAATGCCTATCGGCTTCTATATCTGAAATGCCTATCGACACCTATTTTTAAAATGCCAATCGGCAACTATATCTGAAATGCCTATCGGCACCTATATCTGAAATGCCAATCGGCACCTATTTTTGAAATGCCTGTCGAAAACTACATCTGAAATGCCTATCAGCACCTTTATTTGAAATGCTTATCGGCAACCATATCTGAAATAGCTATCGACACCTATATTTGAAATCCCTATCGGCTTCTATATCTGAAATGCCTATCGGCACCTATTTTTAATATGCCAATCGGCAACTATATCTGAAATTCCAATCGGCACCTTTATCTGAAATGCCTATCGGCACCTATTTTTGAAAAGCCTATCGGAAACTACATCTGAAATGCCTATCAGCACCTATATTTGAAATGCCTATCGGCAACCATATCAGGAATGCCTGTCGGCGCCTATATTTGAAATGCCTATCGGCTTCTATATCTAAAATGCCTATCGGCACCAATTTTTAAAATGCCAATCGGCAACTATATCTGAAGTGCCTATCGGCACCTATATCTCAAATGCCTTTAGGCACCTATTTTTGAAATGCCTATCGAAAACTACATCTGAAATGCCTATCAGCATTTATATTTGAAATGCCTATCGGCAACCACATCAAAAATGCCTATCGGCACCTATATCTGAAATGCCCTACGGCATTTATATCTGAAATGCCGATCGACACCTATATTTGAAATGCCTATCGGCACCTATATTTTAAATGCCTATCGGCAACTATACCTGATATGCCTATCGGCACCTATTTTTAAAATACCAATCGGCAACTATAGCTGAAATGCCTATCGGCACCTATATCTGAAATGCCTATCGGCATATATTTTTGAAATGCCTTTCGGAAACTACATCTGAAATGCCTATCTGCTCCTACATTTGAAATGCCTATCGGCAACCATATCTGAAATGCCTATCGACACCTATATTTGAAATACCTATCGGCTTCTATATCTGAAATGCCTATCGGCACCTGTTTTTAAAATGCCAATCGGCAACTATATCTGAAATGCCTATCGGCATCTATATCCGAAATGCCTATCGGCATCAATTTTTGAAATGCCTATCGGAAACTACATCTAAAATGCCTATCAGCACCTATATTTGAAATGCCTATCGGCAACTATATCTGCAATGCCTATCGGCACCTATATTTGAAATGCCTATCGGCTTCTATATCTGAAATGCCTGTCGGCACCTATTTTTTAAATGCCAATTGGCAACTATATCTGAAATGACTATCAGCACCTATATCTGAAATGCATATCGGCACCTATTTTTGAAATGCCTATCGAAAACTACATCTGAAATGCCTATCAGCACCTATATGTGAAATGCCTATCGGCAACCATATCTGGAATGCCTATCGGCACCTATATTTGAAATGCCTATCGGCTTCTATATCTGAAATGCCTATCGACACCAATTTTTGAAATGCCTATCGGAAAATACATCTGAAATGCCTATCAGCACCTATATTTGAAATGCCTATCGGCAACCATATCTGGAATGCTCATCGGCACCTATATTTGAAATGCCTATCGGCTTATATATCTGAAATTCCTATCGGCACCTATTTTTAAAATGCCAATCGGCAACTATATCTGAAATGCCTATCGGCACCTATATCTGAAATGCCTATCGGCACCTATTTTTGAAATGCCTATCGGAAACTACATCTTAAATGCCTATCAGCACCTATATTTGAAATGCCTATCGGCAACCATATCTGGAATGCCTATCGGCGCCTATATTTGAAATGCCTATCGGCTTCTATATCTGAAATACCTATCGGCGCCTATTTTTAAAATGCCAATCGGCAACTATATCTGAAGTGCCTATCGGCACCTATATCTGAAATGTCTATCGGCACCTATTTTTGAAATGCCTATCGAAAACTACAACTGAAATGCCTATCAGCACCTATATCTGAAATGCCTATCGGCACCTATTTTTGAAATGCCTATCGGAAACTACATCTTAAATGCCTATCAGCACCTATATTTGAAATGCCTATCGGCAACCATATCTGGAATGCCTATCGGCGCCTATATTTGAAATGCCTATCGGCTTCTATATCTGAAATGCCTATCGGCACCTATTTTTAAAATACCAATCGGCAACTATATCTGAAATGCCTATCGGCACCTATATCTGAAATGCCTATCGGCATATATTTTTGAAATGCCTTTCGGAAACTACATCTGAAATGCCTATCTGCTCCTATATTTGAAATGCCTATCGGCAACCATATCTGAAATGCCTATCGACACCTATATTTGAAATACCTATCGGCTTCTATATCTGAAATGCCTATCGGCACCTGTTTTTAAAATGCCAATCGGACTATATCTGAAATGCCTATCGGCACCTATATCCGAAATGCCTATCGGCATCAATTTTTGAAATGCCTATCGGAAACTACATCTAAAATGCCTATCAGCACCTATATTTGAAATGCCTATCGGCAACTATATCTGCAATGCCTATCGGCACCTATATTTGAAATGCCTATCGGCTTCTATATCTGAAATGCCTATCGGCACCTATTTTTTAAATGCCAATTGGCAACTATATCTGAAATGACTATCGGCACCTATATCTGAAATGCCTATCGGCACCTATTTTTGAAATGCCTATCGAAAACTACATCTGAAATGCCTATCAGCACCTATATTTGAAATACCTATCGGAAACTACATCTGAAATGCCTATCAGCACCTATATTTGAAATGCCTATCGGCAACCATATCTGGAATGCCTATCGGCACCTATATTTGAAATGCCTATCGGCTTCTATATCTGAAATGCCTATCGGCACCTATTTTTAAAATGCCAATCGGCCACTAGATCTGAAATGCCTATCGGCACCTATATCGGAAATGCCTATCGGTACCTATTTTTGAAATGCCTATCGGAAACTACATCTGAAATGATTATCAGCACTTATATTTGAAATGCCTATCGGCAACCATATCTGGAATGCCTATCAGCACCTATATTTGAAACGCCTATCGGCTTCTATATCTGAAATGCCTATCGACACCTATTTTTAAAATGCCAATCGGCAACTATATCTGAAATGCCAATCGGCACCTATATCTGAAATGCCTATCGGCACCTATTTTTGAAATGCCTATCGGAAACTACATCTGAAATGCCTATCAGCACCTATATTTGAAATGCCTATCGGCAACCATATCCGGAATGCCTATCGGCGCCTATATTTGAAATGCCTATCGGCTTCTATATCTAAAATGCCTATCGGCACCTATTTTTAAAATGCCAATCGGCAACTATATCTGAAGTGCCTATCGGCACCTATATCTCAAATGCCTATCGGCACCTATTTTTGAAATGCCTATCGAAAACTACATCTGAAATGCCTCTCAGCATTTATATTTGAAATGCCTATCGGCAACCACATAAGAAATGCCTATCGGCACCTATAATTAAAATGCCTATCGGAACCTATTTTTGAAATGCCTATCGGAAACAACATCTGAAATGACTATCAGCACCTATATTTGAAATGCCTATCGGCAACCATATCTGAAATGCCTATCCACACCTGTATTTGAAATACCTATCGGCTTCTATATCTAAATTGCCTATCGGCACCTATTTTTAAAATGCCAATCGGCAACTATATCTGAAATGCCTATCGGCACCTATATCTGAAATGCCTATCGGCACCAACTTTTGAAATGCCTATCGGAAACTTCATCTGAAATCCCTATCAGCACCTATATTTGAAATGCCTATCGGCAACCATATCTGGAATGCCTATCGGCACCTATATTTGAAATGCCTATCGGGTTCTATATCTGAAATGCCTATCGACACCTATTTTTAAAATGCCAATTGGCAACTATATCTGAAATGCCTATCGGCACCTATATCTGAAATGCCTATCGGTACCTATTTTTGAAATGCCTATCGGAAACTACATCTGAAATGATTATCAGCACTTATATTTGAAATGCCTATCGGCAACCATATCTGGAATGCCTATCGGCACCTATATTTGAAATGCCTATCGGCTTCTATATCTGAAATGCCTATCGGCACCTATTTTTAAAATACCAATCACCAACTATATCTGAAATGCCTATCGGCACCTATATCTGAAATGCCTATCGGCATATATTTTTGAAATGCCTTTCGGAAACTACATCTGAAATGCCTATCTGCTCCTATATTTGGAATGCCTATCGGCAACCATATCTGAAATGCCTATCGACACCTATATTTGAAATACCTATCGGCTTCTATATCTGAAATGCCTATCGGCACCTGTTTTTAAATGCCAATCGGCAACTATATCTGAGATGCCTATCGGCACCTATATCCGAAATGCCTATCGGCATCAATTTTTGAAATGCCTATCGGAAACTACATCTAAAATGCCTCTCAGCACCTATATTTGAAATACCTATCAGCGACTATATCTGCAATGCCTATCGGCACCTATATTTGAAATGCCTATCGGCTTCTATATCTGAAATGCCTATCGGCACTTATTTTTAAAATGCCAATCGGCAACTATATCTGAAATGCCTATCGGCACCTATATCTGAAATGCCTATCGGCACCTATTTTTGAAATGCCTATCGGAAACTACATCTGAAATGCCTATCAGTACCTATATTTGAAATGTCTATCGGCAACCATATCTGAAATGCCTATCGACACCTATATTTGAAATACCTATCGGCATCTATATCTGAAATGCCTATCGGTACCTATTTTTAAAATGCCAATCGGCAACTACATCTGAAATGCCTATCGGCTTATATATCTGTAATGCCTATCGGCACCTATTTTTAAAATGCCAATCGGCAACAATATCTGAAATGCCAATCGGCACCTATATCTGAAATGCCTATTGGCACCTATTTTTGAAATGCCTATCGGAAACTACATCTGAAATGCCTATCAGCACCTATATTTGAAATGCCTATCGGCAACTATATCTGAAATGCCTATCGACACCTATATTTGAAATCCCTATCGGCTTCTATATCTGAAATGCCTATCGGCACCTATTTTTAAAATGCCAATCGGCAACTATATCTGAAATGCCTATCGACTCCTATTTTTAAAATGCCAATTGGCAACTATATCTGAAATGCCTATCGGCACTTATATTTGAAATGCCTATCGGCAACCATATCTGGAATGCCTATCGGCACCTATATTTGAAATGCCTATCGGCTTCTATATCTGAAATGCCTATCGGCACCTATTTTTAAAATACTAAACGGCAACTATATCTGAAATGCCTATCGGCACCTATATCTGAAATGCCTATCGGCACCTATTTTTGAAATGCCTATCGGAAACTCCATCTGAAATGCCTATCAGCACCTATATTTGAAATGCCTATCGGCAACCATATCTGGAATGCCTATCGGCACCTATATTTGAAATGCCTATCGGCAACCATATCTGGAATGCCTATCGGCACCTATATTTGAAATGCCTATCGGCTTCTATATCTGAAATGCCTATCGACACCTATTTTAAAATGCCAATCGGCAACTATATCTGAAATGCCTATTGGCACCTATATCTGAAATGCCTATCGGCACCTATTTTTGAAATGCCTATCGGAAACTACATCTGAAATGCCTATCAGCACCTTTATTTGAAATGCTTATCGGCAACTATATCTGAAATAGCTATCGACACCTATATTTGAAATCCCTATCGGCTTCTATATCTGAAATGCCTATCGGCACCTATTTTTAAAATGCCAATCGGCAACTATATCTGAAGTGCCTATCGGCACCTATATCTCAAAAGCCTATCGGCACCTATTTTTGAAATGCCTATCGAAAACTACATCTGAAATGCCTATCAGCATTTATATTTGAAATGCCTATCGGCAACCACATCAGAAATACCTATCGGCACCTCTATCTGAAATGCCCTACGGCATTTATATCTGAAATGCCGATCGACACCTATATTTGAAATGCCTATCGGCACCTATATTTTAAATGCCTATCGGCAACTATATCTGATATGCCTATCGGCACCTATATCTGAAATGCCTATCGGCACCTATTTTTGAAATGCCTATCGGAAACTACATCTAAAATGCCTATCGGCACCTATTTTTAAAATGCCAATCGGAAAGTATATCTGAAATGCCTATCGGCACCAATAATTGAAATGACTATCGGAACCTATTTTTGAAATGCCTATCGGAAACAACATCTGAAATGACTATCAGCACATATATTTGAAATGCCTATCGGCAACCATATCTGAAATGCCTATCCACACCTGTATTTGAAATACCTATCGGCTTCTATATCTAAAATGCCAATCGGCACCTATTTTTAAAATGCCAATCGGCAACTATATCTGAAATGCCTATCGGCACCTATATCTGAAATGCCTATCGGTACCTATTTTTGAAATGCCTATCGGAAACTACATCTGAAATGATTATCAGCACTTATATTTGAAATGCCTATCGGCAACCATATCTGGAATGCCTATCGGCACCTATATTTGAAATGCCTATCGGCTTCTATATCTGAAATGCCTATCGGCACCTATTTTTAAAATACCAATCGGCAACTATATCTGAAATGCCTATCGGCACCTATATCTGAAATGCCTATCGGCATATATTTTTGAAATGCCTTTCGGAAACTACATCTGAAATGCCTATCTGCTCCTATATTTGGAATGCCTATCGGCAACCATATCTGAAATGCCTATCGACACCTATATTTGAAATACCTATCGGCTTCTATATCTGAAATGCCTATCGGCACCTGTTTTTAAAATGCCAATCGGCAACTATATCTGTGATGCCTATCGGCACCTATATCCGAAATGCCTATCGGCATCAATTTTTGAAATGCCTAGCGGAAACTACATCTAAAATGCCTATCAGCACCTATATTTGAAATACCTATCGGCAACTATATCTGCAATGCCTATCGGCACCTATATTTGAAATGCCTATCGGCTTCTATATCTGAAATGCCTATCGGCACCTATTTTTTAAATGCCAATTGGCAACTATATCTGAAATGACTATCGGCACCTATATCTGAAATGCCTATCGGCACCTATTTTTGAAATGCCTATCGAAAACTACATCTGAAATGCCTATCAGCACCTATATTTGAAATGCCTATCGGCAACCATATCTGGAATGCCTATCGGCACCTATATTTGAAATGCCTATCGGCTTCTATATCTGAAATGCCTATCGGCACTTATTTTTAAAATGCCAATCGGCGACTATATCTGAAATGCCTATCGGCACCTATATCTGAAATGCCTATCGGCACCTATTTTTGAAATGCCTATCGGAAACTACATCTGAAATGCCTATCAGCACCTATATTTGAAATGTCTATCGGCAACCATATCTGAAATGCCTATCGACACCTATATTTGAAATACCTATCGGCATCTATATCTGAAATGCCTATCGGTACCTATTTTTAAAATGCCAATCGGCAACTACATCTGAAATGCCTATCGGCTTATATATCTGTAATGCCTATCGGCACCTATTTTTAAAATGCCAATCGGCAACTATATCTGAAATGCCAATCGGCACCTATATCTGAAATGCCTATTGGCACCTATTTTTGAAATGCCTATCGGAAACTACATCTGAAATGCCTATCAGCACCTATATTTGAAATGCCTATCGGCAACCATATCTGAAATGCCTATCGACACCTATATTTGAAATCCCTATCGGCTTCTATATCTGAAATGCCTATCGGCACATATTTTTAAAATGCCAATCGGCAACTATATCTGAAATGCCTATCGACTCCTATTTTTAAAATGCCAATTGGCAACTATATCTGAAATGCCTATCGGCACTTATATTTGAAATGCCTATCGGCAACCATATCTGGAATGCCTATCGGCACCTATATTTGAAATGCCTATCGGCTTCTATATCTGAAATGCCTATCGGCACCTATTTTTAAAATACTAAACGGCAACTATATCTGAAATGCCTATCGGCACCTATATCTGAAATGCCTATCGGCACCTATTTTTGAAATGCCTATCGGAAACTCCATCTGAAATGCCTATCAGCACCTATATTTGAAATGCCTATCGGCAACTATATCTGGAATGCCTATCGGCACCTATATTTGAAATGCTTATCGGCAACTATATCTGGAATGCCTATCGGCACCTATATTTGAAATGCCTATCGGCTTCTATATCTGAAATGCCTATCGACACCTATTTTAAAATGCCAATCGGCAACTATATCTGAAATGCCTATCGGCACCTATATCTGAAATGCCTATCGGCACCTATTTTTGAAATGCCTATCGGAAACTACATCTGAAATGCCTATCAGCACCTTTATTTGAAATGCTTATCGGCAACTATATCTGAAATAGCTATCGACACCTATATTTGAAATCCCTATCGGCTTCTATATCTGAAATGCCTATCGGCACCTATTTTTAAAATGCCAATCGGCAACTATATCTGAAGTGCCTATCGGCACCTATATCTCAAAAGCCTATCGGCACCTATTTTTGAAATGCCTATCGAAAACTACATCTGAAATGCCTATCAGCATTTATATTTGAAATGCCTATCGGCAACCACATCAGAAATACCTATCGGCACCTCTATCTGAAATGCCCTACGGCATTTATATCTGAAATGCCGATCGACACCTATATTTGAAATGCCTATCGGCACCTATATTTTAAATGCCTATCGGCAACTATATCTGATATGCCTATCGGCACCTATATCTGAAATGCCTATCGGCACCTATTTTTGAAATGCCTATCGGAAACTACATCTAAAATGCCTATCGGCACCTATTTTTAAAATGCCAATCGGAAAGTATATCTGAAATGCCTATCGGCACCAATAATTGAAATGACTATCGGAACCTATTTTTGAAATGCCTATCGGAAACAACATCTGAAATGACTATCAGCACCTATATTTGAAATGCCTATCGGCAACCATATCTGAAATGCCTATCCACACCTGTATTTGAAATACCTATCGGCTTCTATATCTAAAATGCCAATCGGCACCTATTTTTAAAATGCCAATCGGCAACTATATCTGAAATGCCTATCGGCACCTATATCTGAAATGCCTATCGGCACCAACTTTTGAAATGCCTATCGGAAACTCCATCTAAAATGCCTATCAGCACCTATATTTGAAATGCCTATCGGCAACCATATCTGGAATGCCTATCGGCACCTATATTTGAAATGCCTATCGGGTTCTATATCTGAAATGCCTATCGACACCTATTTTTAAAATGCCAATTATCAACTATATCTGAAATGCCTATCGGCACCTATATCCGAAATGCCTATCGGTACCTATTTTTGAAATGCCTATCGAAAACTACATCTGAAATGATTATCAGCACTTATATTTGAAATGCCTATCGGCAACCATATCTGGAAAGCCTATCGGCACCTATATTTGAAATGCCTATCGGAAACTACATCTGAAATGCCTATCTGCAACCATATCTGAAATGCCTATCCACACCTATATTTCAAATACCTATCGGCTTCTATATCTAAAATGCCTATCGGCACCTATTTTTTAAAATGCCAATCGGTAAGTATATCTGAAATGCCTATCGGCACCTATATCTAAAATGCCTATCGGAACCTATTTTTGAAATGCCTATCGGAAACTACATCTGAAATGACTATCAGCACCTATATTTGAAATGCCTATCGGCAACCATATCTAAATTGCCTATCCACACCTATATTTGAAATACCTATCGGCTTCTATATCTAAAATGCCTATCGGCACATATTTTTAAAATGCCAATCGGCAACTACATCTGAAATGCCTATCGGCTTATATATCTGAAATGCCTATCGGCACCTATTTTTAAAATGCCAAACGGCAACTATATCTGAAATGCCAATCCGCACCTATATCTGAAATGCCTATCGGCACCTATTTTTGAAATGCCTATCGGAAACTACATCTGAAATGCCTATCAGCACCTATATTTAAAATGCCTATCGGCAACCATATCTGAAATGCCTATCGACACCTATATTTGAAATCCCTATCGGCTTCTATATCTGAAATGCCTATCGGCACCTATTTTTAAAATGCCAATCGGCAACTGTATCTGAAATGCCAATCGGCACCTATATCTGAAATGCCTATCGACACCTATTTTTAAAATGCCAATTGGCAACTATATCTGAAATGCCTATCGGCACCTATATCTGAAATGCCTATCGGTACCTATTTTTGAAATGCTTATCGGAAACTACATCTGAAATGATTATCAGCACTTATATTTGAAATGCCTATCGGCAACCATATCTGGAATGCCTATCGGCACCTATATTTGAAATGCCTATCGGCTTCTATATCTGAAATGCCTATCGGCACCTATTTTTAAAATACCAATCGGCAACTATATCTGAAATGCCTATCGGCACCTATATCTGAAATGCCTATCGGCACCTATTTTTGAAATGCCTATGGGAAACTCCATCTGAAATGCCTATCAGCACCTATATTTGAAATGCCTATCGGCAACCATATCTGGAATGCCTATCGGCACCTATATTTGAAATGCCTATCGGCTTCTATATCTGAAATGCCTATCGGCACCTATTTTTAAAATACCAATCGGCATCTATATCTGAGATGCCTATCGGCACCTATATCTGAAATGCCTATCGGCATATATTTTTGAAATGCCTTTCGGAAACTACATCTGAAATGCCTACCTGCTCCTATATTTGAAATGCCTATCGGCAACCATATCTGAAATGCCTATCGACACCTATATTTGAAATACCTATCGGCTTCTATATCTGAAATGCCTTTCGGCACCTGTTTTTAAAATGCCAATCGGCAACTATATCTGAAATGCCTATCGGCACCTATATCCGAAATGCCTATCGGCATCAATTTTTGAAATGCCTATCGGAAACTACATCTAAAATGCCTATCAGCACCTATATTTGAAATGCCTATCGGCAACTATATCTGCAATGCCTATCGGCACCTATATTTGAAATGCCTATCGGCTTCTATATCTGAAATGCCTATCGGCACCTATTTTTTAAATGCCAATTGGCAACTATATCTGAAATAACTATCGGCACCTATATCTGAAATGCCTATCGGCACCTATTTTTGAAATGCCTATCGAAAACTACATCTGAAATGCCTATCAGCACCTATATTTGAAATGCCTATCGGAAACTACATCTGAAATGCCTATCAGCACCTATATTTGAAATGCCCATCGGCAACCATATCTGGAATGCCTATCGGCACCTATATTTGAAATGCCTATCGGCTTCTATATCTGAAATGCCTATCGGCACCTATTTTTAAAATGCCAATCGGCCACTATATCGAAATGCCTATCGGCACCTATATCGGAAATGCCTATCGGCACCTATTTTTGAAATGCCTATCGGAAACTACATCTGAAATGCCTATCAGCACCTATATTTGAAATGCCTATCGGCAACCATATCTGGAATGCCTATCGGCACCTATATTTGAAATGCCTATCGGTTTCTATATCTGAAATGCCTATCGACACCATTTTATGAAATGCCTATCGGAAACTACATCCGGAATGCCTATCAGCACCTATATTTGAAATGCCTATCGGCAACCATATCTGGAATGCCTATCGGCACCTATTTTTGAAATGCCTATCGGAAACTACATCTGAAATGCCTATCAGCACCTATATTTGAAATGCTTATCGGCAACCATATCTGAAATGCCTATCGACACCTATATTTAAAATCCCTATCGGCTTCTATATCTGAAATGCCTATCGGCACCTATATCTGAAATGCCTATCGGCACCAATTTTTGAAATGCCTATCGGAAACTACATCTGAAATGCCTATCAGCACCTATAATTGAAATGCCTATCGGCAATCATATCTGGAATGCTCATCGGCACCTATATTTGAAATGCCTATCGGCTTCTATATCTGAAATGCCTATCGGCACTTATTTTTAAAATGCCAATCGGCAACTATATCTGAAATGCCTATCGGCACCTATATCTGAAATGCCTATCGGCACCTATTTTTGAAATGCCTATCGGAAACTACATCTGAAATGCCTATCAGCACCTATATTTGAAATGCCTATCGGCAACCATATCTGGAATGCCTATCGGCGCCTATATTTGAAATGCCTATCGGCTTCTATATCTGAAATACCTATCGGCGCCTATTTTTAAAATGCCAATCGGCAAATATATCTGAAGTGCCTATCGGCACCTATATCTGAAATGCCTATCGGCACCTATTTTTGAAATGCCTATCAGCACCTATATTTGAAATGCCTATCGGCAACCACATTAGAAATGCCTATCGGCACCTATATCTGAAATGCCTTTCGGCATTTATATCTGAAATGCCGGTCGACACCTATATTTGAAATGCCCATGGGCACATATATTTTAAATGCCTATCGGCAACTATATCTGATATGCCTATCGGCACCTATATCTGAAATGCCTATCGGCACCTATTTTTGAAATACCTATCGGAAACTACATCTAAAATGCCTATCGGCACCTATTTTTAAAATGCCAGTCGGTAAGTATATCTGAAATTCCTACCGGCACCTATATCTGAAATGCCTATCGGAACCTATTTTTGAAATGCCTATCAGAAACTACATCTGAAATGACTATCAGCACCTATATTTGAATTGCCTATCGGCAACCATATCTGAAATGCCTATCCACACCTATATTTGAAATACCTATCGGCTTCTATATCTGAAATGCCTATCGGCACCTATTGTTAAAATGCCAATCGGCAACTATATCTGAAATGCCTATCGGCACCTATATCTGAAATGCCTATCGGTACCTATTTTTGAAATGCCTATCGGAAACTACATCTGAAATGATTATCAGCGCTTATATTTGATATGCCTATCGGCAACCATATCTGGAATGCCTATCGGCAACTATATTTGAAATGCCTATCGGCTTCTATATCTGAAATGCCTATCGGCACCTATTTTTAAAATACCAATTGGCAACTATATCTGAAATGCCTATCGGCACCTATATCTAAAATGCCTATCGGCATATATTTTTGAAATGCCTTTCGGAAACTACATCTGAAATGCCTATCTGCTCCTATATTTGAAATGCCTATCGGCAACCATATCTGAAATGCCTATCGACACCTATATTTGAAATACCTATCGGCTTCTATATCTGAAATGCCTATCGGCACCTGTTTTAAAATGCCAATCGGCAACTATATCTGAAGTGCCTATCGGCACCTATATCCGAAATGCCTATCGGCATCAATTTTTGAAATGCCTATCGGAAACTACATCTAAAATGCCTATCAGCACCTATATTTGAAATGCCTATCGGCAACCATATCTGGAATGCCTATCGGCACCTATATTTGAAATACCTATCGGCTTCTATATGTGAAATGCCTATCGGCACCTATTTTTAAAATGCCAATCGGCAACTATATTTGAAATGCCTATCGGCACCTATTTTTGAAATGCCTATCGGAAACTACATCTGAAATGCCTATCAGCACCTATATTTGAAATGCTTATCGGCAACCATATCTGAAATGCCTATCGACACCTATATTTGAAATCTCTATCGGCTTCTATATCTGAAATGCCTATCGGCACCTATTTTTAAAATGCCAATCGGCAACTATATCTGAAATGCCTATCGGCACCTATATCTGAAATGCCTATCGGCACCTTTTTTTGAAATGCCTATCGGAAACTACATCTGAAATGCATATCAGCACCTATATTTGAAATGCCTATCGGCAACCATATCTGGAATGCCTATCGGCGCCTATATTTGAAATGCCTATCGGCTTCTATATCTGAAATGCCTATCGGCACCTATTTTTAAAATGCCAATCGGCATTTACATCTGAAGTGCCTATCGGCACCTATATCTGAAATGCCTATCGGCACCTATTTTTGAAATGCCTATCGAAAACTACATCTGAAATGCCTATCAGCACCTATATTTGAAATGCCTATTGGCAACCACATCAGAAATGCCTATCGGCACCTATATCTGAAATGCCTTTCGGCATTTATATCTGAAATGCCGATCGACACCTATATTTGAAATGCCTATCGGCACTTTTATTTTAAATGCCTATCGGCAACTATATCTGATAAGCCTATCGGCACCTATATCTGAAATGCCTATCGGCACTTATTTTTGAAATGCCAATCTTTAAGTATATCTAAAATACCTATCGGCACCTATATCTAAAATGCCTATCGGAACCTATTTTTGAAATGCCTATCGGAAACTACATCTGAAATGACTATCAGCACCTATATTTGAAATGCCTATCGGCAACCATATCTGAAATGCCTATCCACACCTATATTTGAAATACCTATCGGCTTCTATATCTAAAATGCCTATTGGCACCTATTTTTAAAATGCCAATCGGTAAGTATATCTGAAATGCCTATCGGCACCTATATCTAAAATGCCTATCGGAACCTATTTTTGAAATGCCTATCGGAAACTACATCTGAAATGACTATCAGCACCTATATTTGAAATGCCTATCGGCAACCATATCTGAAATGCCTATCCACACCTATATTTGAAATACCTATCGGCTTCTATAACTAAAATGCCTATCGGCACCTATTTTTAAAATGCCAATCGGCAACTACATCTGAAATGCCTATCGGCTTATATATCTGAAATGCCTATCGGCACCTATTTTTAAAATGCCAATCGGCAACTATATCTGAAATGCCAATCGGCACCTATATCTGAAATGCCTATCGACACCTATTTTTAAAATGCCAATTGGCAACTATATCTGAAATGCCTATCGGCACCTATATCTGAAATGCCTATCGACACCTATTTTTAAAATGCCAATTGGCAACTATATCTGAAATACCTATCGGCACCTATTTTTAAAATGCCAATCGGCAACTATATCTGAAATGCCAATCGGCACCTATATCTGAAATGCCTATCCACACCTGTATTTGAAATACCTATCGGCTTCTATATCTAAAATGCCTATCGGCACCTATTTTTAAAATGCCAATCGGCAACTATATCTGAAATGCCTATCGGCACCTATACCTGAAATGCCTATCGACACCAACTTTTGAAATGCCTATTGGAAACTACATCTGAAATGCCTATCGGCACCTATTTTTGAAATGCCTATCGGGTTCTATATCTGAAATGCCTATCGACACCTATTTTTTAAATGCCAATTGGCAACTATATCTGAAATGCCTATCGG
This sequence comes from Venustoraphidia nigricollis, assembly GCA_034508555.1. Taxonomy (NCBI): domain Eukaryota; kingdom Metazoa; phylum Arthropoda; class Insecta; order Raphidioptera; family Raphidiidae; genus Venustoraphidia; species Venustoraphidia nigricollis. Next base: position 173,842 of record JAVRKA010000222.1, on the reverse strand, counting down.
CACCTATATCTGAAATGCCCATCGGTACCTATTTTTGAAATGCCTATCGGAAACTACATCTGAAATGATTATCAGCACTTATATTTGAAATGCCTATCGGCAACCATATCTGGAATGCCTATCGGCACCTATATTTGAAATGCCTATCGGCTTCTATATCTGAAATGCCTATCGGCACCTATTTTTAAAATACCAATCGGCAACTATATCTGAAATGCCTATCGGCACTTATATTATCTGAAATGCCTATCGGCATATATTTTTGAAATGCCTTTCGGAAACTACATTGAAATGCCTATCTGCTCCTATATTTGAAATGCCTATCGGCAACCATATCTGAAATGCCTATCGACACCTATATTTGAAATACCTATCGGCTTCTATATCTAAAATGCCTATCGGCACCTGTTTTTAAAATGCCAATCGGCAACTATATCTGAAATGCCTATCGGCACCTATATCCGAAATGCCTATCGGCATCAATTTTTAAAATGCCTATCGGAAACTACATCTAAAATGCCTATCAGCACCTATATTTGAAATGCCTATCGGCAACTATATCTGCAATGCCTATCGGCACCTATATTTGATATGCCTATCGGCTTCTATATCTGAAATGCCTATCGGCACCTATTTTTTAAATGCCAATTGGCAACTATATCTGAAATGACTATCGGCACCTATATCTGAAATGCCTATCGGCACCTATTTTTGAAATGCCTATCGAAAACTACATCTGAAATGCCTATCAGCACCTATATTTGAAACGCCTATCGGAAACTACATCTGAAATGCCTATCAGCACTTATATTTGAAATGCCTATCGGCAACCATATCTGGAATGCCTATCGGCACCTATATTTAAAATGCCTATCGGCTTCTATATCTGAAATGCCTATCGGCACTTATTTTTAAAATGCCAATCGGCAACTATATCTGAAATGCCTAATCGGCACATATATCTGAAATGCCTATCGGCACCTGTTTTTAAAATGCCAATCGGCAACTATATCTGAAATGCCTATCGGCACCTATATACCGAAATGCCTATCGGCATCAATTTTTGAAATGCCTATCGGAAACTACATCTAAAATGCCTATCAGCACCTATATTTGAAATGCCTATCGGCAACTATATCTGCAATGCCTATCGGCACCTATATTTGAAATGCCTATCGGCACCTATTTTTTAAATGCCAATTGGCAACTATATCTGAAATGACTATCGGCACCTATATCTGAAATGCCTATCGGCACCTATTTTTGAAATGCCTATCGAAAACTACATCTGAAATGCCTATCAGCACCTATATTTAAAATGCCTATCGGAAACTACATCTAAAATGCCTATCAGCACCTATATTTGAAATGCCTATCGGCAACCATATCTGGAATGCCTATCGGCACCTATATTTGAAATGCCTATCGGCTTCTATATCTGAAATGCCTATCGGCATTTATTTTTAAAATGCCAATCGGCAACTATATCTGAAATGCCTATCGGCACCTATATCTGAAATGCCTATCGGCACCTATTTTTGAAATGCCTATCGGAAACTACATCTGAAATGCCTATCAGCACCTATATTTGAAATGTCTATCGGCAACCATATCTGAAATGCCTATCGACACCTTTATATGAAATACCTATCGGTTTCTATATCTGAAATGCCTATCGGTACCTATTTTTAAAATGCCAATCGGTAACTATATCTGAAATGCCTATCGGCACCTATATCTGAAATGCCTATCGGCACCATTTTTTGAAATCCCTATCGGATACTACATCCGGAATGCCTATGTGCACCTATATTTGAAATGCCTATCGGCAACCATATCTGGAATGCCTATTGGCACCTATATTTGAAATGCCTATCGGCTTCTATATCTGAAATGCCTATCGACACCAATTTTTGAAATGCCTATCGGAAACTACATCTGAAATGCCTATCAGCACCTATATTTGAAATGCCTATCGGCAATCATATCTGAAATGCCTATCGACACCTATTTTTAAAATGCCAATCGGCAACTATATCTGAAATGCCTATCGGCACCTATATCTGAAATGCCTATCGGCACCTATTTTTGAAATGCCTATCGGAAACTACATCTGAAATGCCTATCAGCACCTATATTTGAAATGCCTATCGGCAACCATATCTGGAATGCTCATCGGCACCTATATTTGAAATGCTTATCGGCTTATATATCTGAAATGCCTATCGGCACCTATTTTTAAAATGCCAATCGGCAACTATATCTGAAATGCCTATCGGCACCTATATCTGAAATGCCTATCGGCACCTATCTTTGAAATGCCTATCAGAAACTACACCTGAAATGCCTATTAGCACCTATATTTGAAATGCCTATCGGCAATCATATCTGAAATGCCTATCGACACCTATATTTGAAATACCTATCGGCTTCTATATCTGAAATGCCTATCGGCACCTATTTTTAAAATGCCAATCGGCAACTATATCTGAAATGCCTATCGGCACCTATTTTTGAAATGCCTATCGGCTTCTATATCTGAAATGCCTATCGACACCAGTTTTTTGAAATGCCTATCGGAAACTACATCTGAAATGCCTATCAGCACCTATATTTGAAATGCCTATCGGCAACTATATCTGGAATGCCTATCGGCACCTATATTTGAAATGCCTATCGGCTTCTATATCTGAAATGCCTATCGGCACCTATTTTTAAAATGCCAATCGGCAACTATATCTGAAATGCCTATCGGCACCTATATCTGAAATGCCTATCGGCACCTATTTTTGAAATGCCTATCGGCTTCTATATCTGAAATGCCTATCGACACCAATTTTTGAAATGCCTATCGGAAACTACATCTGAAATGCCTATCAGCACCTATATTTGAAATGCCTATCGCCAATCATATCTGAAATGCCTATCGACACCTATTTTTAAAATGCAAATCGGCAACTATATCTGAAATGCCTATCGGCACCTATATCTGAAATGCCTATCGGCACCTTTTTTTGAAATGCCTATCGGAAACTACATCTGAAATGCTTATCAGCACCTATATTTGAAATGCCTATCGGCAACCATATCTGGAATGCTCATCGGCACCTATATTTTAAATGCCTATCGGCTTCTATATCTGAAATACCTATCAGCGCCTATTTTTAAAATGCCAATCGGCAACTATATCTGAAGTGCCTATCGGCACCTATATCTGAAATGCCTATCGGCACATATTTTTGAAATGCCTATCAAAAACTACATCTGAAATGACTATCAGCACCTATATTTGAAATGCCTATCGGCAACCATATCTGAAATGCCTATCCACACCTATATTTGAAATACCTATCGGCTTCTATATCTAAAATGCCTATTGGCACCTATTTTTAAAATGCCAATCGGCAACTACATCTGAAATGCCTATCGGCTTATATATCTGAAATGCCTATCGGCACCTATTTTTGAAATGCCTATCGAAAACTACATCTGAAATGCCTATCAGCACCTATATTTGAAATGCCTATCGGAAACTACAACTGAAATGCCTATCAGCACTTATATTTGAAATGCCTATCGGCAACCATATCTGGAATGCCTATCGGCACCTATATTTGAAATGCCTATCGGCTTCTATATCTGAAATGCCTATCGGCACCTATTTTTAAAATGCCATTCGGCAACTATATCTGAAATGCCTATCGGCACCTATATTTGAAATGCCTATCGGCTACCATATCTGAAATGCCTATCCACACCTATATTTGAAATACCTATCGGCTTCTATATCTGAAATGCCTATCGGCACCTATTTTTAAAATGCCAATCGGCAACTATATCTAAAATGCCTATCGGCACCTATATCTGAAATGCCTATCGGTACCTATTTTTGAAATGCCTATCGGAAACTACATCTGAAATGATTATCAGCGCTTATATTTGATATGCCTATCGGCAACCATATCTGGAATGCCTATCGGCAACTATATTTGAAATGCCTATCGGCTTCTATATCTGAAATGCCTATCGGCACCTATTTTTAAAATACCAATCGGCAACTATATCTGAAATGCCTATCGGCACCTATATCTGAAATGCCTATCGGCATATATTTTTGAAATGCCTTTCGGAAACTACATCTGAAAGGCCTATCTGCTCCTATATTTGAAATGCCTATCGGCAACCATATCTGAAATGCCTATCGACACATATATTTGAAATACCTATCGGCTTCTATATCTGAAATGCCTATCGGCACCTGTTTTTAAAATGCCAATCGGCAACTATATTTGAAATGCCTATCGGCACCTATATTCGAAATGCCTATCGGCATCAATTTTTGAAATACCTATCGGAAACTACATCTAAAATGCCTATCAGCACCTATATTTGAAATGCCTATCGGCAACCATATCTGGAATGCCTATCGGCACCTATATTTGAAATGCCTATCGGCTTCTATATCTGAAATGCCTATCGGCACCTATTTTTAAAATGCCAATCGGCAACTATATCTGAAATGCCTATCGGCACCTATATCTGAAATGCCTATCGGCACCTATTTTTGAAATGCCTATCGGAAACTACATCTGAAATGCCTATCAGGACCTATATTTGAAATGCTTATCGGCAACCATATCTGAAATGCCTATCGACACCTATATTTGAAATCCTTATCGGCATCTATATCTGAAATGCCTATCTGCACCTATTTTTAAAATGCCAATCGGCAACTATATCTGAAATGCCTATCGGCACCTATATCTGAAATGCCTATCGGCACATTCTTTTGAAGTGCCTATCGGAAACTACATCTGAAATGCCTATCAGCACCTATATCTGAAATGCCTATCGGCACCTATATCCGAAATGCCTATCGGCATCAATTTTTGAAATGGCTATCGGAAACTACATCTAAAATGCCTATCAGCACCTATATTTGAAATGCCTATCGGCAACCATATCTGGAATGCCTATCGGCACCTATATTTGAAATGCCTATCGGCTTCTATATCTGAAATGCCTATCGGCACCTATTTTTAAAATGCCAATCGGCAACTATATCTGAAATGCCTATCGGCCCCTATATCTGAAATGCCTATCGGCACCTATTTTAAAATTCCAATCTTTAAGTATATCTGAAATACCTATCGGCACCTATATCTAAAATGCCTATCAGAACCTATTTTTGAAATGCCTATCGGAAACTACATCTGAAATGACTATCAGCACCTATATTTGAAATGCCTATCGGCAACCATATGTGAAATGCCTATCCACACCTATATTTGAAATACCTATCGGCTTCTATATCTAAAATGCCTATCGGCACGTATTTTTAAAATGCCAATCGGTAAGTATATCTGAAACTCCTATCGGCACCTATATCTAAAATGCCTATCGGAACCTATTTTTGAAATGCCTATCGGAAACTGCATCTGAAATGACTATCAGCACCTATATTTGAAATGCCTATCGGCAACCATATCTGAAATGCCTATCCACACCTATATTTGAAATACCTATCGGCTTCTATATCTAAAATGCCTATCGGCACCTATTTTTAAAATGCCAATCGGCAACTACCTCTGAAATGCCTATCGGCTTATATATCTGAAATGCCTATCGGCACCTATTTTTAAAATGCCAATCGGCAATTATATCTGAAATGCCAATCGGCCCCTATATCTGAAATGCCTATCGACACCTATTTTTAAAATGCCAATTGGCAACTATGTCTGAAATGCCTATCGGCACCTATATCTAAAATGCCTATCGACACCTATTTTTAAAATGCCAATCGGCAACTATATCTGAAATGCCTATCGGCACCTATATCTGAAATGCCTATCGGCACCTATTTTTGAAATTCCAATCTTAAAGTATATCTGAAATACCTATCGGCACCTATATCTAAAATGCCTATCGGAACCTATTTTTGAAATGCCTATCGGAAACTACATCTGAAATGATTATCAGCACTTATATTTGAAATGCCTATCGGCAACCATATCTGGAATGTCTATCGGCACCTATATTTGAAATGCCTATCGGCTTTTATATCTGAAATGCCTATCGGCACCTATTTTTAAAATGCCAATCGGCAACTATATCTGAAATGCCTATCGGCACCTATATCTGAAATGCCTATCGGCACCTATTTTTGAAATTCCAATCTTTAAGTATATCTGAAATACCTATCGGCACCTATATCTAAAATGCCTATCGGAACCTATTTTTGAAATGCCTATCGGAAACTACATCTGAAATGACTATCAGCACCTATATTTGAAATGCCTATCGGCAACCATATCTGAAATGCCTATCCACACCTATATTTGAAATACCTATCGGCTTCTATATCTAAAATGCCTATCGGCACGTATATTTAAAATGCCAATCGGTAAGTATATCTGAAACTCCTATCGGCACCTATATCTAAAATGCCTATCGGAACCTATTTTTGAAATGCCTATCGGAAACTACATCTGAAATGACTATCAGCACCTATATTTGAAATGCCTATCGGCAACCATATCTGAAATGCCTATCCACACCTATATTTGAAATACCTATCGGCTTCTATATCTAAAATGCCTATCGGCACCTATTTTAAAAATGCCAATCGGCAACTACCTCTGAAATGCCTATCGGCTTATATATCTGAAATGCCTATCGGCACCTATTTTTAAAATGCCAATCGGCAATTATATCTGAAATGCAAATCGGCCCCTATATCTGAAATGCCTATCGACACCTATTTTTAAAATGCCAATTGGCAACTATGGCTGAAATGCCTATCGGCACCTATATCTGAAATGCCTATCGACACCTATTTTTAAAATGCCAATCGGCAACTATATCTGAAATGCCTATCGGCACCTATATCTGAAATGCCTATTGGCACCTATTTTTGAAATTCCAATCTTTAAGTATATCTGAAATACCTATCGGCACCTATATCTAAAATGCCTATCGGAACCTATTTTTGAAATGCCTATCGGAAACTACATCTGAAATGATTATCAGCACTTATATTTGAAATGCCTATCGGCAACCATATCTGGAATGCCTATCGGCACCTATATTTGAAATGCCTATCGGCTTCTATATCTGAAATGCCTATCGGCACTTTTTTTTAAAATACCAATCGGCAACTATATCTGAAATGCCTATCGGCACCTATTTTTTAAATGCTAATCGGCAACTATATCTGAAATGCCAATCGGCACCTATATCTGAAATGCCTATCAGCGCCTATTTTTGAAATGCCTATCGGAAACTACATCTGAAATGCCTATCAGCACCTATATTTGAAATGCCTATCGGCAACAATATCTGGAATGCCTATCGGCGCCTATATTTGAAATGCTTATCGGCTTCTATATCTAAAATGCCTATCGGCACCTATTTTTAAAATGCCAATCAGCAACTATATCTGAAGTGCCTATCGGCACCTATATCTCAAATGCCTATCGGCCCCTATTTTTGAAATGCCTATCGAAAACTACATCTGAAATGCCTATCAGCATTTATATTTGAAATGCCTATCGGCAACCACATCAGAAATGCCTATCGGCACCTATATCTGAAATGCCCTACGGCATTTATGTCTGAAATGCCGATCGACACCTATATTTGAAATGCCTATCGGCACCTATATTTTAAATGCCTATCGGCAACTATATCTGATATGCCTATCGGCACCTATATCTGAAATGCCTATCGGCTCCTATTTTTGAAATGCCTATCGGAAACTACATCTAAAATGCCTATCGGCACCTATTTTTAAAATGCCAATCGGAAAGTATATCTGAAATGCCTATCGGCACCTATAATTGAAACGCCTATCGAAACCTATTTTTGAAATGCCTATCGGAAACAACATCTAAAATGACTATCAGCACCTATATTTGAAATGCCTATCGGCAACCATATCTGAAATGCCTATCCACACCTGTATTTGAAATACCTATCGGCTTCTATATCTAAAATGCCTATCGGCACCTATTTTTAAAATGCCAATCGGCAACTATATCTGAAATGCCTATCGGCACCTATATCTGAAATGCCTATCGGTACCTATTTTTGAAATGCCTATCGGAAACTACATCTGAAATGATTATCAGCACTTATATTTGAAATGCCTATCGGCAACCATATCTGAAATGCCTATCGGCACCTATATTTGAAATGCTAATCGGCTTCTATATCTGAAATGCCTATCGGCACCTATTTTTAAAATACCAATCGGCAACTATATCTGAAATGCCTATCGGCACCTATATCTGAAATGCCTATCGGCATATATTTTTGAAATGCCTTTCGGAAACTACATCTGAAATGCCTATCTGCTCCTATATTTGAAATGCCTATCGGCAACCATATCTGAAATGCCTATCGACACCTATATTTGAAATACCTATCGGCTTCTATATCTGAAATGCCTATCGGCACCTGTTTTTAAAATGCCAATCGGCAACTATATCTGAAATGCCTATCGGCACCTATATCCGAAATGCCTATCGGCATCAATTTTTGAAATGCCTATCGGAAACTACATCTAAAATGCCTATCAGCACCTATATTTGAAATGCCTATCGGCAACTATATCTGCAATGCCTATCGGCACCTATATTTGAAATGCCTATCGGCACCTATTTTTTAAATGCCAATTGGCATCTATATCTGAAATGACTATCGGCACCTATATCTGAAATGCCTATCGGCACCTATTTTTGAAATGCCTATCGAAAACTACATCTGAAATGCCTATCAGCACCTATATTTAAAATGCCTATCGGAAACTACATCTAAAATGCCTATCAGCACCTATATTTGAAATGCCTATCGGCAACCATATCTGGAATGCCTATCGGCACCTATATTTGAAATGCCTATCGGCTTCTATATCTGAAATGCCTATCGGCACTTATTTTTAAAATGCCAATCGGCAACTATATCTGAAATGCCTATCGGCACCTATATCTGAAATGCCTATCGGCACCTATTTTTGAAATGCCTATCGGAAACTACATCTGAAATGCCTATCAGCACCTATATTTGAAATGTCTATCGGCAACCATATCTGAAATGCCTATCGACACCTTTATATGAAATACCTATCGGTTTCTATATCTGAAATGCCTATCGGTACCTATTTTTAAAATGCCAATCGGTAACTATATCTGAAATGCCTATCGGCACCTATATCTGAAATGCCTATCGGCACCTATTTTTGAAATGCCTATCGGAAACTCCATCTGAAATGCCTATCAGCACCTATATTTGAAATGCCTATCGGCAACCATATCTGGAATGCCTATCGGCACCTATATTTGAAATGCCTATCGGCAACCATATCTGAAATGCCTATCGGCACCTATATTTGAAATGCCTATCGGCTTCTATATCTGAAATGCCTATCGACACCTATTTTTAAAATGCTAATCGGCAACTATATCTGAAATGCCTATCGGCACCTATATCTGAAATGCCTATCGGCACCTATTTTTGAAATGCCTATCGGAAACTACATCTGAAATGCCTATCAGCACCTTTATTTGAAATGCTTATCGGCAACCATATCTGAAATAGCTATCGACACCTATATTTGAAATCCCTATCGGCTTCTATATCTGAAATGCCTATCGGCACCTATTTTTAAAATGCCAATCGGCAACTATATCTGAAATGCCAATCGGCACCTATATCTGAAATGCCTATCGGCACCTATTTTTGAAATGCCTATCGGAAACTACATCTAAAATGCCTATCAGCACCTATATTTGAAATGCCTATCGGCAACCATATCTGGAATGCCTATCGGCGCCTATATTTGAAATGCCTATCGGTCTATATCTAAAATGCCTAACGGCACCTATTTTTAAAATGATAATCGGCAACTATATCTGAAGTGCCTATCGGCACCTATATCTCAAATGCCTATCGGCACCTATTTTTGAAATGCCTATCGAAAACTACATCTGAAATGCCTATCAGCATTTATATTTAAAATGCCTATCGGCAACCACATCAGAAATGCCTATCGGCACCTATATCTGAAATGCCCTACGGCATTTATGTCTGAAATGCCGATCGACACCTATATTTGAAATGCCTATCGGAAACTACATCTAAAATGCCTATGGGCACCTATTTTTAAAATGCCAATCGGAAAGTATATCTGAAATGCCTATCAGCACCTATAATTGAAATGCCTATCGGAACCTATTTTTGAAATGCCTATCGGAAACAACATCTGAAATGACTATCAGCACCTATATTTGAAATGCCTATCGGCAACCATATCTGAAATGCCTATCCACACTTGTATTTGAAATACCTATCGGCTTCTATATCTGAAATGCCTATCGGCACCTATTTTTAAAGTGCCAATCGGCAACTATATCTGAAATGCCTATCGGCACCTATATCTGAAATGCCTATCGGCACCAACTTTTGAAATGTCTATCGGAAACTCCATCTGAAATGCCTATCAGCACCTATATTTAAAATGCCTATCGGCAACCATATCTGGAATGCCTATCGGCACCTATATTTGAAATGCCTATCTGGTTCTATATCTGAAATGCCTATCGACACCTATTTTTAAAATGCCAATTGGCAACTATATCTGAAATGCCTATCGGCATCTATATCTGAAATGCCTATCGGTACCTATTTTTGAAATGCCTATCGGAAACTACATCTGAAATGATTATCAGCACTTATATTTGAAATGCCTATCGGCACCTATATTTAAAATGCCTATCGGCTTCTATATCTGAAATGCCTATCGGCACCTGTTTTTAAAATGCCAATCGGCAACTATATCTGAAATGCCTATCGGCACCTATATCCGAAATGCCTATCGGCATCAATTTTTGAAATGCCATTAGGAAACTACATCTAAAATGCCTATCAGCACCTATATTTGAAATGCCTAGCGGCAACTATATCTGCAATGCCTATCGGCACCTATATCTGAAATGCCTATCGGCACCTATTTTTGAAATGCCTATCGGAAACTACATCTGAAATGCCTATCAGCACCTATATTTGAAATGCCTATCGGCAACCATATCTGAAATGCCTATCGACACCTATATTTGAAATACCTATCGGCTTCTATATCTGAAATGCCTATCGACACCTATTTTTAAAATGCCAATCGGCAACTATATCTGAAGTGCCTATCGGCACCTATATTTGAAATGCCTATCGGCACCCACATCAGAAATGCCTATCGGCACCTATATCTGAAGTGCTTTTCGGCATTTATATCTGAAATGCCGGTCGACACCTATATTTGAAATGCCTATCGGCACATATATTTTAAATGCATATGGGTAACTATATCTGATATGCCTATCGGCACCTATATCTGAAATGCCTATCAGGACCTATTTTTGAAATGCCTATCGGAAACTACATCTAAAATGCCTATCGGCACCTATTTTTAAAATGCCAATCGGTAAGTATATCTGAAATGCCTATCGGCACCTATATCTGAAATGCCTATCGGAACCTATTTTTGAAATGCCTAACAGAAACTACATCTGAAATGACTATCAGCACCTATATTTGAAATGCCTATCGGCAACCATATCTGAAATGCCTATCCACACCTATATTTGAAATCCCTATCGGCTTCTATATCTGAAATGCCTATCGGCACCTATTTTTAAAATGCCAATCGGCAACTATATCTGAAATGCCAATCGGCACCTATATCTGAAATGCCTATCGGCACCTATTTTTAAAATGCCTATCGGAAACTACATCTGAAATGCCTATCAGCACCTATATTTGAAATGCCTATCGGCAACCATATCTGGAATGCCTATCGGCGCCTATATTTGAAATGCCTATCGGCTTCTATATCTTAAATGCCTATCGGCACTTATTTTTAAAATGCCAATCGGCAACTATATCTGAAGTGCCTATCGGCACCTATATCTCAAATGCCTATCGGCACCTATTTTTGAAATGCCTATCGAAAACTACATCTGAAATGCCTATCAGCATTTATATTTGAAATGCCTATCGGCAACCACATCAAAAATGCCTACCGGCACCTATATCTTAAATGCCCTACGGCATTTATGTCTGAAATGCCGATCGACACATATATTTGAAATGCCTATCGGCACCTATAATTAAAATGCCTATCGGAACCTATTTTTGAAATGCCTGTCGGAAACAACATCTGAAATGACTATCAGCACCTATATTTGAAATGCCTATCGGGTTCTATATCTGAAATGCCTATTGACACCTATTTTTAAAATGCCAATTGGCAACTATAACTGAAATGCCTATCGGCACCTATATCTGAAATGCCTATCGGTACCTATTTTTGAAATGCCTATCGGAAACTACATCTGAAATGATTATCAGCACTTATATTTGAAATGCCTATCGGCAACCATATCTGGAATGCCTATCGGCACCTATATTTGAAATGCCTATCGGCTTCTATATCTGAAATGCCTATCGGCACCTATTTTTAAAATACCAATCGGCAACTATATCTGAAATGCCTATCGGCACCCATATCTGAAATGCCTATCGGCATATATTTTCGAAATGCCTTTCGGAAACTACATCTGAAATGCCTATCTGCTCCTATATTTGAAATGCCTATCGGCAACCATATCTGAAATGCCTATCGACACCTATATTTGAAATACCTATCGGCTTCTATATCTGAAATGCCTATCGGCACCTGTTTTTAAAATGCCAATCGGCAACTATATCTGAAATGCCTATCGGCACCTATATCCGAAATGCCTATCGGCATCAATTTTTGAAATGCCTATCGGAAACTACATCTAAAATGCCTATCAGCACCTATATTTGAAATGCCTATCGGCAACTATATCTGCAATGCCTATCGGCACCTATATTTGAAATGCCTATCGGCACCTATTTTTTAAATGCCAATTGGCAACTATATCTGAAATGACTATCGGCACCTATATCTGAAATGCCTATCGGCACCTATTTTTGAAATGCCTATCGAAAACTACATCTGAAATGCCTATCAGCACCTATATTTAAAATGCCTATCGGAAACTACATCTAAAATGCCTATCAGCACCTATATTTGAAATGCCTATCGGCAACCATATCTGGAATGCCTATCGGCACCTATATTTGAAATGCCTATCGGCTTCTATATCTGAAATGCCTATCGGCACTTATTTTTAAAATGCCAATCGGCAACTATATCTGAAATGCCTATCGGCACCTATATCTGAAATGCCTATCGGCACCTATTTTTGAAATGCCTATCGGAAACTACATCTGAAATGCCTATCAACACCTATATTTGAAATGTCTATCGGCAACCATATCTGAAATGCCTATCGACACCTTTATATGAAATACCTATCGGTTTCTATTCTGAAATGCCTATCGGTACCTATTTTTAAAATGCCAATCGGTAACTATATCTGAAATGCCTATCGGCACCTATATCTGAAATGCCTATCGGCACCATTTTTTGAAATGCCTATCGGAAACTACATCCGGAATGCCTATGTGCACCTATATTTGAAATGCCTATCGGCAACCATATCTGGAATGCCTATCGGCACCTATATTTGAAATGCCTATCGGCTTCTATATCTGAAATGCCTATCGACACCAATTTTTGAAATGCCTATCGGAAACTACATCTGAAATGCCTATCAGCACCTATATTTGAAATGCCTATCGGCAATCATATCTGAAATGCCTATCGACACCTATTTTTAAAATGCCAATCGGCAACTATATCTGAAATGCCTATCGGCACCTATATCTGAAATGCCTATCGGCACCTATTTTTGAAATGCCTATCGGAAACTACATCTGAAATGCCTATCAGCACCTATATTTGAATTGCCTATCGGCAACCATATCTGGAATGCTCATCGGCACCTATATTTGAAATGCTTATCGGCTTATATATCTGAAATGCCTATCGGCACCTATTTTTAAAATGCCAATCGGCAACTATATCTGAAATGCCTATCGGCACCTATATCTGAAATGCCTATCGGCACCTATCTTTGAAATGCCTATCGGAAACTACACCTGAAATGCCTATTAGCACCTATATTTGAAATGCCTATCGGCAATCATATCTGAAATGCCTATCGACACCTATATTTCAAATACCTATCGGCTTCTATATCTGAAATGCCTATCGGCACCTATTTTTAAAATGCCAATCGGCAACTATATCTGAAATGCCTATCGGCACCTATATCTGAAATGCCTATCGGCACCTATTTTTGAAATGCCTATCGGCTTCTATATCTGAAATGCCTATCGACACCAGTTTTTTGAAATGCCTATCGGAAACTACATCTGAAATGCCTATCAGCACCTATATTTGAAATGCCTATCGGCAACTATATCTGGAATGCCTATCGGCACCTATATTTGAAATGCCTATCGGCTTCTATATCTGAAATGCCTATCGGCACCTATTTTTAAAATGCCAATCGGCAACTATATCTGAAATGCCTATCGGCACCTATATCTGAAATGCCTATCGGCACCTATTTTTGAAATGCCTATCGGCTTCTATATCTGAAATGCCTATCGACACCAATTTTTGAAATGCCTATCGGAAACTACATCTGAAATGCCTATCAGCACCTATATTTGAAATGCCTATCGGCAATCATATCTGAAATGCCTATCGACACCTATTTTTAAAATGCAAATCGGCAACTATATCTGAAATGCCTATCGGCACCTATATCTGAAATGCCTATCGGCACCTTTTTTTGAAATGCCTATCGGAAACTACATCTGAAATGCTTATCAGCAACTATATTTGAAATGCCTATCGGCAACCATATCTGGAATGCTCATCGGCACCTATATTTGAAATGCCTATCGGCTTCTATATCTGAAATACCTATCAGCGCCTATTTTTAAAATGCCAATCGGCAACTATATCTGAAGTGCCTATCGGCACCTATATCTGAAATGCCTATCGGCACATATTTTTGAAATGCCTATCGAAAACTACATCTGAAATGACTATCAGCACCTATATTTGAAATGCCTATCGGCAACCATATCTGAAATGCCTATCCACACCTATATTTGAAATACCTATCGGCTTCTATATCTAAAATGCCTATCGGCACCTATTTTTAAAATGCCAATCGGCAACTACATCTGAAATGCCTATCGGCTTATATATCTGAAATGCCTATCGGCACCTATTTTTGAAATGCCTATCGAAAACTACATCTGAAATGCCTATCAGCACCTATATTTGAAATGCCTATCGGAAACTACATCTGAAATGCCTATCAGCACTTATATTTGAAATGCCTATCGGCAACCATATCTGGAATGCCTATCGGCACCTATATTTGAAATGCCTATCGGCTTCTATATCTGAAATGCCTATCGGCACTTATTTTTAAAATGCCATTCGGCAACTATATCTGAAATGCCTATCGGCACCTATATTTGAAATGCCTATCGGCAACCATATCTGAAATGCCTATCCACACCTATATTTGAAATACCTATCGGCTTCTATATCTGAAATGCCTATCGGCACCTATTTTTAAAATGCCAATCGGCAACTATATCTAAAATGCCTATCGGCACCTATATCTGAAATGCCTATCGGTACCTATTTTTGAAATGCCTATCGGAAACTACATCTGAAATGATTATCAGCGCTTATATTTGATATGCCTATCGGCAACCATATCTGGAATGCCTATCGGCAACTATATTTGAAATGCCTATCGGCTTCTATATCTGAAATGCCTATCGGCACCTATTTTTAAAATACCAATCGGCAACTATATCTGAAATGCCTATCGGCACCTATGTCTGAAATGCCTATCGGCATATATTTTTGAAATGCCTTTCGGAAACTACATCTGAAATGCCTATCTGCTCCTATATTTGAAATGCCTATCGGCAACCATATCTGAAATGCCTATCGACACCTATATTTGAAATACCTATCGGCTTCTATATCTGAAATGCCTATCGGCACCTGTTTTTAAAATGCCAATCGGCAACTATATTTGAAATGCCTATCGGCACCTATATCCGAAATGCCTATCGGCATCAATTTTTGAAATGCCTATCGGAAACAACATCTAAAATGCCTATCAGCACCTATATTTGAAATGCCTATCGGCAACCATATCTGGAATGCCTATCGGCACCTATATTTGAAATGCCTATCGGCTTCTATATCTGAAATGCCTATCGGCACCTATTTTTAAAATGCCAATCGGCAACTATATCTAAAATGCCTATCGCCACCTATATCTGAAATGCCTATCGGCACCTATTTTTGAAATGCCTATCGGAAACTACATCTGAAATGCCTATCAGCACCTATATTTGAAATGCTTATCGGCAACCATATCTGAAATGCCTATCGACACCTATATTTGAAATCCCTATCGGCTTCTATATCTGAAATGCCTATCTGCACCTATTTTTAAAATGCCAATCGGCAACTATATCTGAAATGCCTATCGGCACCTATATCTGAAATGCCTATCGGCACCTACTTTTGAAGTGCCTATCGGAAACTACATCTGAAATGCCTATCAGCACCTATATCTGAAATGCCTATCGGCACCTATATCCGAAATGCCTATTGGCATCAATTTTTGAAATGCCTATCGGAAACTACATCTAAAATGCCTATCAGCACCTATATTTGAAATGCCTATCGGCAACCATATCTGGAATGCCTATCGGCACCTATATTTGAAATGCCTATCGGCTTCTATATCTGAAATGCCTATCGGCACCTATTTTTAAAATGCCAATCGGCAACTATATCTGAAATGCCTATCGGCACCTATATCTGAAATGCCTATCGGCACCAATTTTTGAAATTCCAATCTTTAAGTATATCTGAAATACCTATCGGCACCTATATCTAAAATGCCTGTCGGAACCTATTTTGGAAATGCCTATCGGAAACTACATCTGAAATGACTATCAGCACCTATATTTGAAATGCCTATCGGCAACCATATCTGAAATGCCTATCCACACCTATATTTGAAATACCTATCGGCTTCTATATCTAAAATGCCTATCGGCACGTATTTTTAAAATGCCAATCGGTAAGTATATCTGAAACTCCTATCGGCACCTATATCTAAAATGCCTATCGGAACCTATTTTTGAAATGCCTATCGGAAACTGCATCTGAAATGACTATCAGCACCTATAATTGAAATGCCTATCGGCAACCATATCTGAAATGCCTATCCACACCTATATTTGAAATACCTATCGGCTTCTATATCTAAAATGCCTATCGGCACCTATTTTTAAAATGCCAATCGGCAACTACCTCTGAAATGCCTATCGGCTTATATATCTGAAATGCCTATCGGCACCTATTTTTAAAATGCCAATCGGCAATTATATCTGAAATGCCAATCGGCCCCTATATCTGAAATGCCTATCGACACCTATTTTTAAAATGCCAATTGGCAACTATGTCTGAAATGCCTATCGGCACCTATATCTAAAATGCCTATCGACACCTATTTTTAAAATGCCAATCGGCAACTATATCTGAAATGCCTATCGGCACCTATATCTGAAATGCCTATCGGCACCTATTTTTGAAATTCCAATCTTTAAGTATATCTGAAATACCTATCGGCACCTATATCTAAAATGCCTGTCGGAACCTATTTTTGAAATGCCTATCGGAAACTACATCTGAAATGATTATCAGCACTTATATTTGAAATGCCTATCGGCAACCATATCTGGAATGCCTATCGGCACCTATATTTGAAATGCCTATCGGCTTTTATATCTGAAATGCCTATCGGCACCTATTTTTAAAATGCCAATCGGCAACTATATCTGAAATGCCTATCGGCACCTATATCTGAAATGCCTATCGGCACCTATTTTTGAAATTCCAATCTTTAAGTATATCTGAAATACCTATCGGCACCTATATCTAAAATGCCTATCGGAACCTATTTTTGAAATGCCTATCGGAAACTACATCTGAAATGACTATCAGCACCTATATTTGAAATGCCTATCGGCAACCATATCTGAAATGCCTATCCACACCTATATTTGAAATACCTATCGGCTTCTATATCTAAAATGCCTATCGGCACGTATTTTTAAAATGCCAATCGGTAAGTATATCTGAAACTCCTATCGGCACCTATATCTAAAATGCCTATCGGAACCTATTTTTGAAATGCCTATCGGAAACTACATCTGAAATGACTATCAGCACCTATATTTGAAATGCCTATCGGCAACCATATCTGAAATGCCTATCCACACCTATATTTGAAATACCTATCGGCTTCTATATCTAAAATGCCTATCGGCACCTATTTTTAAAATGCCAATCGGCAATTATATCTGAAATGCAAATCGGCCCCTATATCTGAAATGCCTATCGACACCTATTTTTAAAATGCCAATTGGCAACTATGTCTGAAATGCCTATCGGCACCTATATCTGAAATGCCTATCGACACCTATTTTTAAAATGCCAATCGGCAACTATATCTGAAATGCCTATCGGCACCTATATCTGAAATGCCTATCGGAACCTATTTTTGAAATGCCTATCGGAAACTACATCTGAAATGATTATCAGCACTTATATTTGAAATGCCTATCGGCAACCATATCTGGAATGCCTATCGGCACCTATATTTGAAATGCCTATCGGCTTCTATATCTGAAATGCCTATCGGCACTTTTTTTTAAAATACCAATCGGCAACTATATCTGAAATGCCTATCGGCACCTATTTTTTAAATGCTAATCGGCAACTATATCTGAAATGCCAATCGGCACCTATATCTGAAATGCCTATCAGCGCCTATTTTTGAAATGCCTATCGGAAACTACATCTGAAATGCCTATCAGCACCTATATTTGAAATGCCTATCGGCAACAATATCTGGAATGCCTATCGGCGCCTATATTTGAAATGCTTATCGGCTTCTATATCTAAAATGCCTATCGGCACCTATTTTTAAAATACCAATCAGCAACTATATCTGAAGTGCCTATCGGCACCTATATCTCAAATGCCTATCGGCCCCTATTTTTGAAATGCCTATCGAAAACTACATCTGAAATGCCTATCAGCATTTATATTTGAAATGCCTATCGGCAACCACATCAGAAATGCCTATCGGCACCTATATCTGAAATGCCCTACGGCATTTATGTCTGAAATGCCGATCGACACCTATATTTGAAATGCCTATCGGCACCTATATTTTAAATGCCTATCGGCAACTATATCTGATATGCCTATCGGCACCTATATCTGAAATGCCTATCGGCTCCTATTTTTGAAATGCCTATCGGAAACTACATCTAAAATGCCTATCGGCACCTATTTTTAAAATGCCAATCGGAAAGTATATCTGAAATGCCTATCGGCACCTATAATTGAAACGCCTATCGAAACCTATTTTTGAAATGCCTATCGGAAACAACATCTAAAATGACTATCAGCACCTATATTTGAAATGCCTATCGGCAACCATATCTGAAATGCCTATCCACACCTGTATTTGAAATACCTATCGGCTTCTATATCTAAAATGCCTATCGGCATCTATTTTTAAAATGCCAATCGGCAACTATATCTGAAATGCCTATCGGCACCTATATCTGAAATGCCTATCGGCACCAACTTTTGAAATGCCTATCGGAAACTCCATCTGAAATGCCTATCAGCACCGATATTTGAAATGCCTATCGGCAACCATATCTGGAATGCCTATCGGCACCTATATTTGAAATGCCTATCGGGTTCTATATCTGAAATGCCTATCGACACCTATTTTTTAAATGCCAATTGGCAACTATAACTGAAATGCCTATCGGCACCTATATCTGAAATGCCTATCGGTACCTATTTTTGAAATGCCTATCGGAAACTACATCTGAAATGATTATCAGCACTTATATTTGAAATGCCTATAGGCAACCATATCTGGAATGCCTATCGGCACCTATATTTGAAATGCCTATCGGCTTCTATATCTGAAATGCCTATCGGCACCTATTTTTGAAATACCAATCGGCAACTATATCTGAAATGCCTATCGGCACCTATATCTGAAATGCCTATCGGCATATATTTTTAAATGCCTTTCGGAAACTACATCTGAAATGCCTATCTGCTCCTATATTTGAAATCCCTATCGGCAACCATATTTGAAATGCCTATCGACACCTATATTTGAAATACCTATCGGCTTCTATATCTGAAATGACTATCGGCACCTGTTTTTAAAATGCCAATCGGCAACTATATCTGAAATGCCTATCGGCAGCTATATCCGAAATGCCTATCGGCATCAATTTTTGAAATGCCTATCGGAAACTACATCTAAAATGCCTATCAGCACCTATATTTGAAATGCCTATCGGCAACTATATCTGCAATGCCTATCGGCACCTATATTTGAAATGCCTATCGGCTTCTATATCTGAAATGCCTATCGGCACCTATTTTTTAAATGCCAATTGGCAACTATATCTGAAATGACTATCGGCACCTATATCTGAAATGCCTATCGGCACCTATTTTTGAAATGCCTATTGAAAACTACATCTGAAATGCCTATCAGCACCTATATTTGAAATGCCTATCGGAAACTACATCTGAAATGCCTATCAGCACTTATATTTGAAATGCCTATCGGCAACCATATCTGGAATGCCTATCGGCACCTATATTTGAAATGCCTATCGGCTTCTATATCTGAAATGCCTATCGGCACTTATTTTTAAAATGCCAATTAGCAACTATATCTGAAATGCCTATCGGCACCTATATCTGAAATGCCTATCGGCACCATTTTTTGAAATGCCTATCGGAAACTACATCCGGAATGCCTATCAGCAACTATATTTGAAATGCCTATCGGCAACCATATCTGAAATGCCTATCCACACCTATATTTGAAATACCTATCGGCTTCTATATCTAAAATGCCTATAGGCACCTATTTTTAAAATGCCAATCGGTAAGTATATCTGAAATGCCTATCGGCACCTATATCTAAAATGCCTATCGGAAACTATTTTTGAAATGCCTATCGGAAACTACATCTGAAATGACTATCAGCACCTATATTTGAAATGCCTATCGGCTTCTATATCTGAAATGCCTATCGGCACTTATTTTTAAAATGCCAATCGGCAACTATATCTGAAATGCCTAATCGGCACATATATCTGAAATGCCTATCGGCACCTGTTTTTAAAATGCCAATCGGCAACTATATCTGAAATGCCTATCGGCACCTATATACCGAAATGCCTATCGGCATCAATTTTTGAAATGCCTATCGGAAACTACATCTAAAATGCCTATCAGCACCTATATTTGAAATGCCTATCGGCAACTATATCTGCAATGCCTATCGGCACCTATATTTGAAATGCCTATCGGCACCTATTTTTTAAATGCCAATTGGCAACTATATCTGAAATGACTATCGGCACCTATATCTGAAATGCCTATCGGCACCTGTTTTTGAAATGCCTATCAAAAACTACATCTGAAATGCCTATCAGCACCTATATTTAAAATGCCTATCGGAAACTACATCTAAAATGCCTATCAGCACCTATATTTGAAATGCCTGTCGGCAACCATATCTGGAATGCCTATCGGCACCTATATTTGAAATGCCTATCGGCTTCTATATCTGAAATGCCTATCGGCACTTATTTTTAAAATGCCAATCGGCAACTATATCTGAAATGCCTATCGGCACCTATATCTGAAATGCCTATCGGCACCTATTTTTGAAATGCCTATCGGAAACTACATCTGAAATGCCTATCAGCACCTATATTTGAAATGTCTATCGGCAACCATATCTGAAATGCCTATCGACACCTTTATATGAAATACCTATCGGTTTCTATATCTGAAATGCCTATCGGTACCTATTTTTAAAATGCCAATCGGTAACTATATCTGAAATGCCTATCGGCACCTATATCTGAAATGCCTATCGGCACCATTTTTTGAAATGCCTATCGGATACTACATCCGGAATGCCTATGTGCACCTATATTTGAAATGCCTATCGGCAACCATATCTGGAATGCCTATCGGCACCTATATTTGAAATGCCTATCGGCTTCTATATCTGAAATGCCTATCGACACCAATTTTTGAAATGCCTATCGGAAACTACATCTGAAATGCCTATCAGCACCTATATTTCAAATGTCTATCTTCAATCATATCTGAAATGCCTATCGACACCTATTTTTAAAATGCCAATCGGCAACTATATCTGAAATGCCTATCGGCACCTATATCTGAAATGCCTATCGGCACCTATTTTTGAAATGCCTATCGGAAACTACATCTGAAATGCCTATCAGCACCTATATTTGAAATGCCTATCGGCAACCATATCTGGAATGCTCATCGGCACCTATATTTGAAATGCTTATCGGCTTATATATCTGAAATGCCTATCGGCACCTATTTTTAAAATGCCAATCGGCAACTATATCTGAAATGCCTATCGGCACCTATATCTGAAATGCCTATCGGCACCTATCTTTGAAATGCCTATCAGAAACTACACCTGAAATGCCTATTAGCACCTATATTTGAAATGCCTATCGGTAATCATATCTGAAATGCCTATCGACACCTATATTTGAAATACCTATCGGCTTCTATATCTGAAATGCCTATCGGCACCTATTTTTAAAATGCCAATCGGCAACTATATCTGAAATGCCTATCGGCACCTATTTTTGAAATGCCTATCGGCTTCTATATCTGAAATGCCTATCGACACCAGTTTTTTGAAATGCCTATCGGAAACTACATCTGAAATGCCTATCAGCACCTATATTTGAAATGCCTATCGGCAACTATATCTGGAATGCCTATCGGCACCTATATTTGAAATGCCTATCGGCTTCTATATCTGAAATGCCTATCGGCACCTATTTTTAAAATGCCAATCGGCAACTATATCTGAAATGCCTATCGGCACCTATATCTGAAATGCCTATCGGCACCTATTTTTGAAATGCCTATCGGCTTCTATATCTGAAATGCCTATCGACACCAATTTTTGAAATGCCTATCGGAAACTACATCTGAAATGCCTATCAGCACCTATATTTGAAATGCCTATCGCCAATCATATCTGAAATGCCTATCGACACCTATTTTTAAAATGCAAATCGGCAACTATATCTGAAATGCCTATCGGCACCTATATCTGAAATGCCTATCGGCACCTTTTTTTGAAATGCCTATCGGAAACTACATCTGAAATGCTTATCAGCACCTATATTTGAAATGCCTATCGGCAACCATATCTGGAATGCTCATCGGCACCTATATTTAAAATGCCTATCGGCTTCTATATCTGAAATACCTATCAGCGCCTATTTTTAAAATGCCAATCGGCAACTATATCTGAAGTGCCTATCGGCACCTATATCTGAAATGCCTATCGGCACATATTTTTGAAATGCCTATCGAAAACTACATCTGAAATGACTATCAGCACCTATATTTGAAATGCCTATCGGCAACCATATCTGAAATGCCTATCCACACCTATATTTGAAATACCTATCGGCTTCTATATTTAAAATGCCTATTGGCATCTATTTTTAAAATGCCAATCGGCAACTACATCTGAAATGCCTATCGGCTTATATATCTGAAATGCCTATCGGCACCTATTTTTGAAATGCCTATCGAAAACTACATCTGAAATGCCTATCAGCACCTATATTTGAAATGCCTATCGGAAACTACAACTGAAATGCCTATCAGCACTTATATTTGAAATGCCTATCGGCAACCATATCTGGAATGCCTATCGGCACCTATATTTGAAATGCCTATCGGCTTCTATATCTGAAATGCCTATCGGCACTTATTTTTAAAATGCCATTCGGCAACTATATCTGAAATGCCTATCGGCACCTATATTTGAAATGCCTATCGGCAACCATATCTGAAATGCCTATCCACACCTATATTTGAAATACCTATCGGCTTCTATATCTGAAATGCCTATCGGCACCTATTTTTAAAATGCCAATCGGCAACTATATCTAAAATGCCTATCGGCACCTATATCTGAAATGCCTATCGGTACCTATTTTTGAAATGCCTATCGGAAACTACATCTGAAATGATTATCAGCGCTTATATTTGATATGCCTATCGGCAACCATATCTGGAATGCCTATCGGCAACTATATTTGAAATGCCTATCGGCTTCTATATCTGAAATGCCTATCGGCACCTATTTTTAAAATACCAATCGGCAACTATATCTGAAATGCCTATCGGCACCTAAATCTGAAATGCCTATCGGCATATATTTTTGAAATGCCTTTCGGAAACTACATCTGAAAGGCCTATCTGCTCCTATATTTGAAATGCCTATCGGCAACCATATCTGAAATGCCTATCGACACATATATTTGAAATACCTATCGGCTTCTATATCTGAAATGCCTATCGGCACCTGTTTTTAAAATGCCAATCGGCAACTATATTTGAAATGCCTATCGGCACCTATATCCGAAATGCCTATCGGCATCAATTTTTGAAATACCTATCGGAAACTACATCTAAAATGCCTATCAGCACCTATATTTGAAATGCCTATCGGCAACCATATCTGGAATGCCTATCGGCACCTATATTTGAAATGCCTATCGGCTTCTATATCTGAAATGCCTATCGGCACCTATTTTTAAAATGCCAATCGGCAACTATATCTGAAATGCCTATCGGCACCTATATCTGAAATGCCTATCGGCACCTATTTTTGAAATGCCTATCGGAAACTACGTCTGAAATGCCTATCAGCACCTATATTTGAAATGCTTATCGGCAACCATATCTGAAATGCCTATCGACACCTATATTTGAAATCCCTATCGGCTTCTATATCTGAAATGCCTATCTGCACCTATTTTTAAAATGCCAGTCGGCAACTATATCTGAAATGCCTATCGGCACCTATATCTGAAATGCCTATCGGCACCTACTTTTGAAGTGCCTATCGGAAACTACATCTGAAATGCCTATCAGCACCTATATCTGAAATGCCTATCGGCACCTATATCCGAAATGCCTATCGGCATCAATTTTTGAAATGGCTATCGGAAACTACA
The DNA here is from genome assembly GCA_034508555.1 of Venustoraphidia nigricollis. Taxonomy (NCBI): domain Eukaryota; kingdom Metazoa; phylum Arthropoda; class Insecta; order Raphidioptera; family Raphidiidae; genus Venustoraphidia; species Venustoraphidia nigricollis. The sequence goes on along the minus strand of JAVRKA010000222.1, from coordinate 148,630 downwards.
TCTAAAATGCCTATCAGCACCTATATTTGAAATGCCTATCGGCAACCATATCTGGAATGCCTATCGGCACCTATATTTGAAATGCCTATCGGCTTCTATATCTGAAATGCCTATCGGCACCTATTTTTAAAATGCCAATCGGCAACTATATCTGAAATGCCTATCGGCACCTATATCTGAAATGCCTATCGGCACCTATTTTTGAAATTCCAATCTTTAAGTATATCTGAAATACCTATCGGCACCTATATCTAAAATGCCTATCGGAACCTATTTTTGAAATGCCTATCGGAAACTACATCTGAAATGACTATCAGCACCTATATTTGAAATGCCTATCGGCAACCATATCTAAAATGCCTATCCACACCTATATTTGAAATACCTATCGGCTTCTATATCTAAAATGCCTATCGGCACGTATTTTTAAAATGCCAATCGGTAAGTATATCTGAAACTCCTATCGGCACCTATATCTAAAATGCCTATCGGAACCTATTTTTGAAATGCCTATCGGAAACTGCATCTGAAATGACTATCAGCACCTATATTTGAAATGCCTATCGGCAACCATATCTGAAATGCCTATCCACACCTATATTTGAAATACCTATCGGCTTCTATATCTAAAATGCCTATCGGCACCTATTTTTAAAATGCCAATCGGCAACTACCTCTGAAATGCCTATCGGCTTATATATCTGAAATGCCTATCGGCACCTATTTTTAAAATGCCAATCGGCAATTATATCTGAAATGCCAATCAGGCCCTTTTTTTGAAATGCCTATCGACACCTATTTTTAAAATGCCAATTGGCAACTATGTCTGAAATGCCTATCGGCACCTATATCTAAAATGCCTATCGACACCTATTTTTAAAATGCCAATCGGCAACTATATCTGAAATGCCTATCGGCACCTATATCTGAAATGCCTATCGGCACCTATTTTTGAAATTCCAATCTTAAAGTATATCTGAAATACCTATCGGCCCCTATATCTAAAATGCCTATCGGAACCTATTTTTGAAATGCCTATCGGAAACTACATCTGAAATGATTATCAGCACTTATATTTGAAATGCCTATCGGCAACCATATCTGGAATGTCTATCGGCACCTATATTTGAAATGCCTATCGGCTTTTATATCTGAAATGCCTATCGGCACCTATTTTTAAAATGCCAATCGGCAACTATATCTGAAATGCCTATCGGCACCTATATCTGAAATGCCTATCGGCACCTATTTTTGAAATTCCAATCTTTAAGTATATCTGAAATACCTATCGGCACCTATATCTAAAATGCCTATCGGAACCTATTTTTGAAATGCCTATCGGAAACTACATCTGAAATGACTATCAGCACCTATATTTGAAATGCCTATCGGCAACCATATCTGAAATGCCTATCCACACCTATATTTGAAATACCTATCGGCTTCTATATCTAAAATGCCTATCGGCACGTATATTTAAAATGCCAATCGGTAAGTATATCTGAAACTCCTATCGGCACCTATATCTAAAATGCCTATCGGAACCTATTTTTGAAATGCCTATCGGAAACTACATCTGAAATGACTATCAGCACCTATATTTGAAATGCCTATCGGCAACCATATCTGAAATGCCTATCCACACCTATATTTGAAATACCTATCGGCTTCTATATCTAAAATGCCTATCGGCACCTATTTTAAAAATGCCAATCGGCAACTACCTCTGAAATGCCTATCGGCTTATATATCTGAAATGCCTATCGGCACCTATTTTTAAAATGCCAATCGGCAATTATATCTGAAATGCAAATCGGCCCCTATATCTGAAATGCCTATCGACACCTATTTTTAAAATGCCAATTGGCAACTATGGCTGAAATGCCTATCGGCACCTATATCTGAAATGCCTATCGACACCTATTTTTAAAATGCCAATCGGCAACTATATCTGAAATGCCTATCGGCACCTATATCTGAAATGCCTATCGGCACCTATTTTTGAAATTCCAATCTTTAAGTATATCTGAAATACCTATCGGCACCTATATCTAAAATGCCTATCGGAACCTATTTTTGAAATGCCTATCGGAAACTACATCTAAAATGATTATCAGCACTTATATTTGAAATGCCTATCGGCAACCATATCTGGAATGCCTATCGGCACCTATATTTGAAATGCCTATCGGCTTCTATATCTGAAATGCCTATCGGCACTTTTTTTTAAAATACCAATCGGCAACTATATCTGAAATGCCTATCGGCACCTATTTTTTAAATGCTAATCGGCAACTATATCTGAAATGCCAATCGGCACCTATATCTGAAATGCCTATCAGCGCCTATTTTTGAAATGCCTATCGGAAACTACATCTGAAATGCCTATCAGCACCTATATTTGAAATGCCTATCGGCAACAATATCTGGAATGCCTATCGGCGCCTATATTTGAAATGCTTATCGGCTTCTATATCTAAAATGCCTATCGGCACCTATTTTTAAAATGCCAATAAGCAACTATATCTGAAGTGCCTATCGGCACCTATATCTCAAATGCCTATCGGCCCCTATTTTTGAAATGCCTATCGAAAACTACATCTGAAATGCCTATCAGCATTTATATTTGAAATGCCTATCGGCAACCACATCAGAAATGCCTATCGGCACCTATATCTGAAATGCCCTACGGCATTTATGTCTGAAATGCCGATCGACACCTATATTTGAAATGCCTATCGGCAACTATATTTTAAATGCCTATCGGCAACTATATCTGATATGCCTATCGGCACCTATATCTGAAATGCCTATCGGCTCCTATTTTTGAAATGCCTATCGGAAACTACATCTAAAATGCCTATCGGCACCTATTTTTAAAATGCCAATCGGAAAGTATATCTGAAATGCCTATCGGCACCTATAATTGAAACGCCTATCGAAACCTATTTTTGAAATGCCTATCGGAAACAACATCTAAAATGACTATCAGCACCTATATTTGAAATGCCTATCGGCAACCATATCTGAAATGCCTATCCACACCTGTATATGAAATACCTATCGGCTTCTATATCTAAAATGCCTATCGGCACCTATTTTTAAAATGCCAATCGGCAACTATATCTGAAATGCCTATCGGCACCTATATCTGAAATGCCTATCGGTACCTATTTTTGAAATGCCTATCGGAAACTACATCTGAAATGATTATCAGCACTTATATTTGAATGCCTATCGGCAACCATATCTGGAATGCCTATCGGCACCTATATTTGAAATGCTAATCGGCTTCTATATCTGAAATGCCTATCGGCACCTATTTTTAAAATACCAATCGGCAACTATATCTGAAATGCCTATCGGCACCTATATCTGAAATGCCTATCGGCATATATTTTTGAAATGCCTTTCGGGAACTACATCTGAAATGCCTATCTGCTCCTATATTTGAAATGCCTATCGGCAACCATATCTGAAATGCCTATCGACACCTATATTTGAAATACCTATCGGCTTCTATATCTGAAATGCCTATCGGCACCTGTTTTTAAAATGCCAATCGGCAACTATATCTGAAATGCCTATCGGCACCTATATCCGAAACGCCTATCGGCATCAATTTTTGAAATGCCTATCGGAAACTACATCTAAAATGCCTATCAGCACCTATATTTGAAATGCCTATCGGCAACTATATCTGCAATGCCTATCGGCACCTATATTTGAAATGCCTATCGGCACCTATTTTTTAAATGCCAATTGGCAACTATATCTGAAATGACTATCGGCACCTATATCTGAAATGCCTATCGGCACCTATTTTTGAAATGCCTATCGAAAACTACATCTGAAATGCCTATCAGCACCTATATTTAAAATGCCTATCGGAAACTACATCTAAAATGCCTATCAGCACCTATATTTGAAATGCCTATCGGCAACCATATCTGGAATGCCTATCGGCACCTATATTTGAAATGCCTATCGGCTTCTATATCTGAAATGCCTATCGGCACTTATTTTTAAAATGCCAATCGGCAACTATATCTGAAATGCCTATCGGCACCTATATCTGAAATGCCTATCGGCACCTATTTTTGAAATGCCTATCGGAAACTACATCTGAAATGCCTATCAGCACCTATATTTGAAATGTCTATCGGCAACCATATCTGAAATGCCTATCGACACCTTTATATGAAATACCTATCGGTTTCTATATCTGAAATGCCTATCGGTACCTATTTTTAAAATGCCAATCGGTAACTATATCTGAAATGCCTATCGGCACCTATATCTGAAATGCCTATCGGCACCTATTTTTGAAATGCCTATCGGAAACTCCATCTGAAATGCCTATCAGCACCTATATTTGAAATGCCTATCGGCAACCATATCTGGAATGCCTATCGGCACCTATATTTGAAATGCCTATCGGCAACCATATCTGAAATGCCTATCGGCACCTATATTTGAAATGCCTATCGGCTTCTATATCTGAAATGCCTATCGACACCTATTTTTAAAATGCTAATCGGCAACTATATCTGAAATGCCTATCGGCACCTATATCTGAAATGCCTATCGGCACCTATTTTTGAAATGCCTATCGGAAACTACATCTGAAATGCCTATCAGCACCTTTATTTGAAATGCTTATCGGCAACCATATCTAAAAATGTCTATCGACACCTATATTTGAAATCCCTATCGGCTTCTATATCTGAAATGCCTATCGGCACCTATTTTTAAAATGCCAATCGGCAACTATATCTGAAATGCCAATCGGCACCTATATCTGAAATGCCTATCGGCACCTATTTTTGAAATGCCTATCGGAAACTACATCTAAAATGCCTATCAGCACCTATATTTGAAATGCCTATCGGCAACCATATCTGGAATGCCTATCGGCGCCTATATTTGAAATGCCTATCGGCTTCTATATCTAAAATGCCTAACGGCACCTATTTTTAAAATGATAATCGGCAACTATATCTGTAGTGCCTATCGGCACCTATATCTCAAATGCCTATCGGCACCTATTTTTGAAATGCCTATCGAAAACTACATCTGAAATGCCTATCAGCATTTATATTTGAAATGCCTATCGGCAACCACATCAGAAATGCCTATCGGCACCTATATCTGAAATGGCCTACGGCATTTATGTCTGAAATGCCGATCGACACCTATATTTGAAATGCCTATCGGAAACTACATCTAAAATGCCTATGGGCACCTATTTTTAAAATGCCAATCGGAAAGTATATCTGAAATGCCTATCAGCACCTATAATTGAAATGCCTATCGGAACCTATTTTTGAAATGCCTATCGGAAACAACATCTGAAATGACTATCAGCACCTATATTTGAAATGCCTATCGGCAACCATATCTGAAATGCCTATCCACACTTGTATTTGAAATACCTATCGGCTTCTATATCTGAAATGCCTATCGGCACCTATTTTTAAAATGCCAATCGGCAACTATATCTGAAATGCCTATCGGCACCTATATCTGAAATGCCTATCGGCACCAACTTTTGAAATGTCTATCGGAAACTCCATCTGAAATGCCTATCAGCACCTATATTTAAAATGCCTATCGGCAACCATATCTGGAATGCCTATCGGCACCTATATTTGAAATGCCTATCTGGTTCTATATCTGAAATGCCTATCGACACCTATTTTTAAAATGCCAATTGGCAACTATATCTGAAATGCCTATCGGCACCTATATCTGAAATGCCTATCGGTACCTATTTTTGAAATGCCTATCGGAAACTACATCTGAAATGATTATCAGCACTTATATTTGAAATGCCTATCGGCACCTATATTTAAAATGCCTATCGGCTTCTATATCTGAAATGCCTATCGGCACCTGTTTTTAAAATGCCAATCGGCAACTATATCTGAAATGCCTATCGGCACCTATATCCGAAATGCCTATCGGCATCAATTTTTGAAATGCCATTAGGAAACTACATCTAAAATGCCTATCAGCACCTATATTTGAAATGCCTAGCGGCAACTATATCTTCAATGCCTATCGGCACCTATATCTGAAATGCCTATCGGCACCTATTTTTGAAATGCCTATCGGAAACTACATCTGAAATGCCTATCAGCACCTATATTTGAAATGCCTATCGGCAACCATATCTGAAATGCCTATCGACACCTATATTTGAAATACCTATCGGCTTCTATATCTGAAATGCCTATCGACACCTATTTTTAAAATGCCAATCGGCAACTATATCTGAAGTGCCTATCGGCACCTATATTTGAAATGCCTATCGGCAACCACATCAGAAATGCCTATCGGCACCTATATCTGAAATGCTTTTCGGCATTTATATCTGAAATGCCGGTCGACACCTATATTTGAAATGCCTATCGGCACATATATTTTAAATGCATATGGGCAACTATATCTGATATGCCTATCGGCACCTATATCTGAAATGCCTATCAGGACCTACTTTTGAAATGCCTATCGGAAACTACATCTAAAATGCCTATCGGCACCTATTTTTAAAATGCCAATCGGTAAGTATATCTGAAATGCCTATCGGCACCTATATCTGAAATGCCTATCGGAACCTATTTTTGAAATGCCTAACAGAAACTACATCTGAAATGACTATCAGCACCTATATTTGAAATGCCTATCGGCAACCATATCTGAAATGCCTATCCACACCTATATTTGAAATCCCTATCGGCTTCTATATCTGAAATGCCTATCGGCACCTATTTTTAAAATGCCAATCGGCAACTATATCTGAAATGCCAATCGGCACCTATATCTGAAATGCCTATCGGCACCTATTTTTAAAATGCCTATCGGAAACTACATCTGAAATGCCTATCAGCACCTATATTTGAAATGCCTATCGGCAACCATATCTGGAATGCCTATCGGCGCCTATATTTGAAATGCCTATCGGCTTCTATATCTAAAATGCCTATCGGCACTTATTTTTAAAATGCCAATCGGCAACTATTTCTGAAGTGCCTATCGGCACCTATATCTCAAATGCCTATCGGCACCTATTTTTGAAATGCCTATCGAAAACTACATCTGAAATGCCTATCAGCATTTATATTTGAAATGCCTATCGGCAACCACATCAAAAATGCCTATAGGCACCTATATCTTAAATGCCCTACGGCATTTATGTCTGAAATGCCGATCGACACATATATTTGAAATGCCTATCGGCACCTATAATTAAAATGCCTATCGGAACCTATTTTTGAAATGCCTGTCGGAAACAACATCTGAAATGACTATCAGCACCTATATTTGAAATGCCTATCGGGTTCTATATCTGAAATGCCTATTGACACCTATTTTTAAAATGCCAATTGGCAACTATAACTGAAATGCCTATCGGCACCTATATCTGAAATGCCTATCGGTACCTATTTTTGAAATGCCTATCGGAAACTACATCTGAAATGATTATCAGCACTTATATTTGAAATGCCTATCGGCAACCATATCTGGAATGCCTATCGGCACCTATATTTGAAATGCCTATCGGCTTCTATATCTGAAATGCCTATCGGCACCTATTTTTAAAATACCAATCGGCAACTATATCTGAAATGCCTATCGGCACCCATATCTGAAATGCCTATCGGCATATATTTTTGAAATGCCTTTCGGAAACTACATCTGAAATGCCTATCTGCTCCTATATTTGAAATGCCTATCGGCAACCATATCTGAAATGCCTATCGACACCTATATTTGAAATACCTATCGGCTTCTATATCTGAAATGCCTATCGGCACCTGTTTTTAAAATGCCAATCGGCAACTATATCTGAAATGCCTATCGGCACCTATATCCGAAATGCCTATCGGCATCAATTTTTGAAATGCCTATCGGAAACTACATCTAAAATGCCTATCAGCACCTATATTTGAAATGCCTATCGGCAACTATATCTGCAATGCCTATCGGCACCTATATTTGAAATGCCTATCGGCACCTATTTTTTAAATGCCAATTGGCAACTATATCTGAAATGACTATCGGCACCTATATCTGAAATGCCTATCGGCACCTATTTTTGAAATGCCTATCGAAAACTACATCTGAAATGCCTATCAGCACCTATATTTAAAATGCCTATCGGAAACTACATCTAAAATGCCTATCAGCACCTATATTTGAAATGCCTATCGGCAACCATATCTGGAATGCCTATCGGCACCTATATTTGAAATGCCTATCGGCTTCTATATCTGAAATGCCTATCGGCACTTATTTTTAAAATGCCAATCGGCAACTATATCTGAAATGCCTATCGACACCTATATCTGAAATGCCTATCGGCACCTATTTTTGAAATGCCTATCGGAAACTACATCTGAAATGCCTATCAGCACCCATATTTGAAATGTCTATCGGCAACCATATCTGAAATGCCTATCGACACCTTTATATGAAATACCTATCGGTTTCTATTCTGAAATGCCTATCGGTACCTATTTTTAAAATGCCAATCGGTAACTATATCTGAAATGCCTATCGGCACCTATATCTGAAATGACTATCGGCACCATTTTTTGAAATGCCTATCGGAAACTACATCCGGAATGCCTATGTGCACCTATATTTGAAATGCCTATCGGCAACCATATCTGGAATGCCTATCGGCACCTATATTTGAAATGCCTATCGGCTTCTATATCTGAAATGCCCATCGACACCAATTTTTGAAATGCCTATCGGAAACTACATCTGAAATGCCTATCAGCACCTATATTTGAAATGCCTATCGGCAATCATATCTGAAATGCCTATCGACACCTATTTTTAAAATGCCAATCGGCAACTATATCTGAAATGCCTATCGGCACCTATATCTGAAATGCCTATCGGCACCTATTTTTGAAATGCCTATCGGAAACTACATCTGAAATGCCTATCAGCACCTATATTTGAATTGCCTATCGGCAACCATATCTGGAATGCTCATCGGCACCTATATTTGAAATGCTTATCGGCTTATATATCTGAAATGCCTATCGGCACCTATTTTTAAAATGCCAATCGGCAACTATATCTGAAATGCCTATCAGCACCTATATCTGAAATGCCTATCGGCACCTATCTTTGAAATGCCTATCGGAAACTACACCTGAAATGCCTATTAGCACCTATATTTGAAATGCCTATCGGCAATCATATCTGAAATGCCTATAGACACCTATATTTTAAAATACCTATCGGCTTCTATATCTGAAATGCCTATCGGCACCTATTTTTAAAATGCCAATCGGCAACTATATCTGAAATGCCTATCGGCACCTATATCTGAAATGCCTATCGGCACCTATTTTTGAAATGCCTATCGGCTTCTATATCTGAAATGCCTATCGACACCAGTTTTTTGAAATGCCTATCGGAAACTACATCTGAAATGCCTATCAGCACCTATATTTGAAATGCCTATCGGCAACTATATCTGGAATGCCTATCGGCACCTATATTTGAAATGCCTATCGGCTTCTATATCTGAAATGCCTATCGGCACCTATTTTTAAAATGCCAATCGGCAACTATATCTGAAATGCCTATCGGCACCTATATCTGAAATGCCTATCGGCACCTATTTTTGAAATGCCTATCGACTTCTATATCTGAAATGCCTATCGACACCAATTTTTGAAATGCCTATCGGAAACTACATCTGAAATGCCTATCAGCACCTATATTTGAAATGCCTATCGGCAATCATATCTGAAATGCCTATCGACACCTATTTTTAAAATGCAAATCGGCAACTATATCTGAAATGCCTATCGGCACCTATATCTGAAATGCCTATCGGCACCTTTTTTTGAAATGCCTATCGGAAACTACATCTGAAATGCTTATCAGCACCTATATTTGAAATGCCTATCGGCAACCATATCTGGAATGCTCATCGGCACCTATATTTGAAATGCCTATCGGCTTCTATATCTGAAATACCTATCAGCGCCTATTTTTAAAATGCCAATCGGCAACTATATCTGAAGTGCCTATCGGCACCTATATCTGAAATGCCTATCGGCACATATTTTTGAAATGCCTATCGAAAACTACATCTGAAATGACTATCAGCACCTATATTTGAAATGCCTATCGGCAACCATATCTGAAATGCCTATCCACACCTATATTTGAAATACCTATCGGCTTCTATATCTAAAATGCCTATCGGCACCTATTTTTAAAATGCCAATCGGCAACTACATCTGAAATGCCTATCGGCTTATATATCTGAAATGCCTATCGGCACCTATTTTTGAAATGCCTATCGAAAACTACATCTGAAATGCCTATCAGCAATTATATTTGAAATGCCTATCGGCAACCATATCTGGAATGCCTATCGGCACCTATATTTGAAATGCCTATCGGCTTCTATATCTGAAATGCCTATCGGCACTTATTTTTAAAATGCCATTCGGCAACTATATCTGAAATGCCTATCGGCACCTATATTTGAAATGCCTATCGGCAACCATATCTGAAATGCCTATCCACACCTATATTTGAAATACCTATCGGCTTCTATATCTAAAATGCCTATCGGCACCTATTTTTAAAATGCCAGTCGGCAACTACATCTGAAATGCCTATCGGCTTATATATCTGAAATGCCTATCGGCACCTATTTTTAAAATGCCAATCGGCAACTATATCTGAAATGCCAATCGGCACCTATATCTGAAATGCCTATGGCACCTATTTTTGAAATGCCTATCGGAAACTACATCTGAAATGCCTATCAGCACCTATATTTGAAATGCCTATCGGCAACCATATCTGAAATGCCTATCGACACCTATATTTGAAATCCCTATCGGCTTCTATATCTGAAAAGCCTATCGGCACAAATTTTTAAAATGCCAATCGACACCTATATTTGAAATGCCTATCGGCACTTTTATTTTAAATGCCTATCGGCAACTATATCTGATAAGCCTATCGGCACCTATATCTGAAATGCCTCTCGGCACCTATTTTTGAAATGTTAATCTTTAAGTATATCTTTAATGCCTATCGGCACCTATATCTAAAATGCCTATCGGAACCTATTTTTGAAATGCCTATCGGAAACTACATCTGAAATGACTATCAGCACCTATATTTGAAATGCCTATCGGCAACCATATCTGAAATGCCTATCCACACCTATATTTGAGATACCTATCGGCTTCTATATCTAAAATGCCTATCGGCACCTATTTTTAAAATGCCAATCGGTAAGTATATCTGAAATGCCCATCGGCGCCTATATCTAAAATGCCTATCGGAACCTATTTTTGAAATGCCTATCGGAAACTACATCTGAAATGACTATCAGCACCTATATTTGAAATGCCTATCGGCAACCATATCTGAAATGCCTATCCACACCTATATTTGAAATACCTATCGGCTTCTATATCTAAAATGCCTATCGGCACCTATTTTTAAAATGCCAATCGGCAACTACATCTGAAATTCCTATCGGCTTATATATCTGAAATGCCTATCGGCACCTATTTTTAAAATGCCAATCGGCAACTATATCTGAAATGCCAATCGGCACCTACATCTGAAATGCCTATCGGCACCTATTTTTGAAATGCCTATCGGAAACTACATCTGAAATGCCTATCAGCACCTATATTTGAAATGCCTATCGGCAACCATATCTGAAATGCCTATCGACACCTAATATGAAATCCCTATCGGCTTCTATATCTGAAATGCCTATCGGCACCTATTTTTAAAATGCCAATCGGCAACTATATCTGAAATGCCAATCGGCACCTATATCTGATATGCCTATCGACACCTATTTTTAAAATGTCAATTGGCAACTATATCTGAAATGCCTATCGGCACCTATATCTAAAATGCCTATCGGAACCTATTTTTGAAATGCCTATCGGAAACTACATCTGAAATGACTATCAGCACCTATATTTGAAATGCCTATCGGCAACCATATCTGAAATGCCTATCCACACCTATATTTGAAATACCTATCGTCTTCTATATCTAAAATGCCTATCGGCACCTATTTTTAAAATGCCAATCGATTAAGTATATCTGAAATGCCTATCGGCACCTATATCTAAAATGCCTATCGGAACCTATTTTTGAAATGCCTATCGGAAACTACATCTGAAATGACTATCAGCACCTATATTTGAAATGCCTATCGGCAACCATATCTGAAATGCCTATCCACACCTACATTTGAAATACCTATCGGCTTCTATATCTAAAACGCCTATCGGCACCTATTTTTAAAATGCCAATCGGCAACTACATCTGAAATGCCTATCGGCTTATATATCTGAAATGCCTATCGACACCTATTTTTAAAATGCCAATCGGCAACTATATCTGAAATGCCTATCGGCACCTATATCTGAAATGCCTATCGGCACCTATTTTTGAAATGCCTATCGGAAACTACATCTGAAATGCCTATCAGCATCTATATTTGAAATGCCTATCGGCAACCATATCTGGAATGCCTATCGGCGCCTATATTTGAAATGCCTATCGGCTTCTATATCTAAAATGCCTATCGGCACCTATTTTTATAATGCCAATCGGCAACTATATCTGAAGTGCCTATCGGCACCTATATCTCAAATGCCTATCGGCACCTATTTTTGAAATGCCTATCGAAAACTACATCTGAAATGCCTATCAGCATTTATATTTTAAATGCCTATCGGCAACCACATCAGAAATGCCTATCGGCACCTATATCTGAAATGCCCTACGGCATTTATATCTGAAATGCCGATCGACACCTATATTTGAAATGCCTATCGGCACCTATATTTTAAATGCCTATCGGCAACTATATCTGATATGCCTATCGGCACTTATATCTGAAATGCCTATCGGCACCAACTTTTGAAATGCCTATCGGAAACTCCATCTGAAATGCCTATCAGCACCTATATTTGAAATGCCTATCGGCAACCATATCTGGAATGCCTATCGGCACCTATATTTGAAATGCCTATCGGGTTCTATATCTGAAATGTCTATCGACACCTATTTTTAAAATGCCAATTGGCAACTATATCTGAAATGCCTATCGGCACCTATATCTGAAATGCCTATCGGTACCTATTTTTGAAATGCCTATCGGAAACTACATCTGAAATGATTATCAGCACTTATATTTGAAATGCCTATCGGCAACCATATCTGGAATGCCTATCGGCACCTATATTTGAAATGCCTATCGGCTTCTATATATGAAATGCCTATCGGCACCTATTTTTAAAATACCAATCGGCAAATATATCTGAAATTCCTATCGGCACCTATATCTGAAATGCCTATCGGCATATATTTTTGAAATGCCTTTCGGTAACTACATCTGAAATGCCTATCTGCTCCTATATTTGAAATGCCTATCGGCAACCATATCTGAAATGCCTATCGACACCTATATTTGAAATACCTATCGGCTTCTATATCTGAAATGCCTATCGGCACCTGGTTTTAAAATGCCAATCGGCAACTATATCTGAAATGCCTATCGGCACCTATATCCGAAATGCCTATCGGCATCAATTTTTGAAATGCCTATCGGAAACTACATCTAAAATGCCTATCAGCACCTATATTTGAAATGCCTATCGGCAACTATATCTGCAATGCCTATCGGCACCTATATTTGAAATGCCTATCGGCTTCTATATCTGAAATGCCTATCGGCACCTATTTTTTAAATGCCAATTGGCAACTATATCTGAAATGACTATCGGCACCTATATCTGAAATGCCTATCGGCACCTATTTTTGAAATGCCTATCGAAAACTACATCTAAAATGCCTATCAGCACCTATATTTGAAATGCCTATCGAAAACTACATCTGAAATGCCCATCAGCACCTATATTTGAAATGCCTATCGGCAACCATATCTGGAATGCCTATCGGCACCTATATTTGAAATGCCTATCGGCTTCTATATCTGAAATTACTATCGGCACCTATTTTTAAAATGCCAATCGGCAACTATATCTGAAATGCCTATCGGCACCTATATCTGAAATGCCTATCGGCACATATTTTTGAAATGCCTATCGGAAACTACATCTGAAATGCCTATCAGCACCTATATTTGAAATGCCTATCGGCAACCATATCTGAAATGCCCATCGACACCTATATTTGAAATACCTATCGGCTTCTATATCTGAAATGCCTATCGGCACCTATATTTGAAATGCCTATCGGCTTCTATATCTGAAATGCCTATCGACACCTATTTTTAAAATGCCAATCAGCAACTATATCTGAAATGCCTATCGGCACCTATATCTGAAATTCCTATCGGCACCTATTTTTGAAATGCCTATCGGAAACTACATCTAAAATGCCTATCGGCACCTATTTTTTAAATGCCAATCGGAAAGTATATCTGAAATGCCTATCGGCACCTATAATTGAAATGCCTATCGGAACCTATTTTTGAAATGCCTATCGGATACAACATCTGAAATGACTATCAGCACCTATATTTGAAATGCCTATCGGCAACCATATCTGAAATGCCTACCCACACCTGTATTTGAAATACCTATCGGCTTCTATATCTAAAATGCCTATCGGCACCTATTTTTAAAATGCCAATCGGCAACTATATCTGAAATGCCTATCGGCACCTATATCTGAAATGCCTATCGGCACCAACTTTTGAAATGCCTATCGGAAACTCCATCTGAAATGCCTATCAGCACCTATATTTGAAATGCCTATCGGCAACCATATCTGGAATGCCTATCGGCACCTATATTTGAAATGCCTATCGGGTTCTATATCTGAAATGCCTATCGACACCTATTTTTAAAATGCCAATTGGCAACTATATCTGAAATGCCTATCGGCACCTATATCTGAAATGCCTATCGGTACCTATTTTTGAAATGCCTATCGGAAACTACATCCGGAATGCCTATCAGCACCTATATTTGAAATGCCTATCGGCAACCATATCTGGAATGCCTATCGGCACCTATATTTGAAAAGCCTATCGGCTTCTATATCTGAAATGCCTATCGACACCTATTTTTAAAATGCCAATCGGCAACTATATCTGAAATGCCTATCGGCACCTATATCTGAAATGCCTATCGGCACCTGTTTTTGAAATGCCTATCGGAAACTACATCTGAAATGCCTATCAGCACCTATATTTGAAATGCTTATCGGCAACCATATCTGAAATGCCTATCGACACCTATATTTGAAATCCCTATCGGCTTCTATATCTGAAATGCCTATCGGCACCTATTTTTAAAATTCCAATCGGCAACTATATCTGAAATGCCTATCGGCACCTATATCTGAAATGCCTATCGGCACCTATTTTTGAAATGCCTATCGGAAACTACATCTGAAATGCCTATCAGCACCTATATTTGAAATGCCTATCGGCAACCATATCTGGAATGCCTATCGGCGCCTATATTTGAAATGCCTATCGGCTTCTATATATGAAATGCCTTTCGGCACCTATTTTTAAAATGCCAATCGGCATTTATATCTGAAGTGCCTATCGGCACCAACTTTTGAAATGCCTATCGGAAACTCCATCTGAAATGCCTATCAGCACCTATATTTGAAATGCCTATCGGCAACCATATCTGGAATGCCTATCGGCACCTATATTTGAAATGCCTATCGGGTTCTATATCTGAAATGCCTATCGACACCTATTTTTAAAATGCCAATTGGCAACTATATCTGAAATGCCTATCGGCACCTATATCTGAAATGCCTATCGGTACCTATTTTTGAAATGCCTATCGGAAACTACATCCGGAATGCCTATCAGCACCTATATTTGAAATGCCTATCGGCAACCATATCTGGAATGCCTATCGGCACCTATATTTGAAAAGCCTATCGGCTTCTATATCTGAAATGCCTATCGACACCTATTTTTAAAATGCCAATCGGCAACTATATCTGAAATGCCTATCGGCACCTATATCTGAAATGCCTATCGGCACCTATTTTTGAAATGCCTATCGGAAACTACATCCTAAATGCCTATCAGCACCTATATTTGAAATGCTTATCGGCAACCATATCTGAAATGCCTATCGACACCTATATTTGAAATCCCTATCGGCTTCTATATCTGAAATGCCTATCGGCACCTATTTTTAAAATGCCAATCGGCAACTATATCTGAAATGCCTATCGGCACCTATATCTGAAATGCCTACCGGCACCTATTTTTTAAATGCCTATCGAAAACTACTTCTGAAATGCCTATCAGCACCTATATTTGAAATGCCTATCGGCAACCACATCAGAAATGCCTATCGGCACCTATATCTGAAATGCCTTTCGGCATTTATAACTGAAATGCCGATCGACACCTATATTTGAAATGCCTATCGGCACTTTTATTTTAAATGCCTATCGGCAACTATATCTGATAAGCCTATCGGCACCTATATCTGAAATGCCTATCGGCACCTATTTTTGAAATGCCAATCTTTAAGTATATCTGAAATGCCTATCGGCACCTATATCTAAAATGCCTATCGGAACCTATTTGTGAAATGCCTATCGGAAACTACATCTGTAATGACTATCAGCACCTATATTTGAAATGCCTATCGGCAACCATATCTGAAATGCCTCTCCACACCTATATTTGAAATACCTATCGGCTTCTATATCTAAAATGCCTATCGGCACCTATTTTTAAAATGCCAATCGGTAAGTATATCTGAAATGCCTATCGGCACCTATATCTAAAATGCCTATCGGAATCTATTTTTGAAATGCCTATCGGAAACTACATCTGAAATGACTATCAGCACCTATATTTGAAATGCCTATCTGCAACCATATTTGAAATGCTTATCCACACCTATATTTGAAATACCTATCAGTTTCTATATCTAAAATGCCCATCGGCACCTATTTTTAAAATGCCAATCGGCAACTACATCTGAAATGCCTATCGGCTTATATATCTGAAATGCCTATCGGCACCTATTTTTAAAATGCCAATCGGCAACTATATCTGAAATGCCAATCGGCACCTATATCTGAAATGCCTATCGGCACCTATTTTTGAAATGCCTATCGGAAACTACATCTGAAATGCCTATCAGCACCTATATTTGAAATGCCTATCGGCAACCATATCTGAAATGCCTGTCGACACTTATATTTGAAATCCCTATCGGCTTCTATATCTGAAATGCCTATCGCCACCTATTTTTAAAAATCAATCGGCAACTATATCTGAAATGCCAATCTACACCTATATCTGAAATGCCTATCGACACCTATTTTTAAAATGCCAATTGGCAACAATATCTGAAATGCCTATCGGCACCTATATCTAAAATGCCTATCGGAACCTATTTTTGAAATGCCTATCGGAAACTACATCTGAAATGACTATTAGCACTTATATTTGAAATGCCTATCGGCAACCATATCTGAAATGCCTATCCACACCTATATTTGAAATACCTATCGGCTTTTATATCTAAAATGCCTATCGGGACCTATTTTTAAAATGCCAATCGGCAACTACATCTGAAATGCCTATCGGCTTATATATCTGAAATGCCTATCGGCACCTATTTTTAAAATGCCTATCGGAAACTACATCTGAAATGCCTATCAGCACCTTTATTTGAAATGCTTATCGGCAACCATATCTGAAATAGCTATCGACACCTATATTTGAAATCCCTATCGGCTTCTATATCTGAAATGCCTATAGGCACCTATTTTTAAAATGCCAATCGGCAACTATATCTGAAATGCCAATCGGCACCTATATCTGAAATGCCTATCGGCACCTATTTTTGAAATGCCTATCGGAAACTACATCTGAAATGCCTATCAGCACCTATATTTGAAATGCCTATCGGCAACCAAATCTGGAATGCCTATCGGCGCCTATATTTGAAATGCCTATCGGCTTCTATATCTAAAATGCCTATCGGCACCTATTTTTAAAATGCCAATCGGCAACTATATCTGAAGTGCCTATCGGCACCTATATCTCAAATGCCTATCGGCACCTTTTTTTGAAATGCCTATCGAAAACTACATCTGAAATGCCTATCAGCATTTATATTTGAAATGCCTATCGGCAACCACATCAGAAATGCCTATCGGCACCTATATCTGAAATGCCCATCGGCACCTATTTTTGAAATGCCTATCGGAAACTACATCTGAAATGCCTATCAGCACCTATATTTGAAATGCCTATCGGCAACCATATATGAAATGCCTATCGACACCTATATTTGAAATACCTATCGGCTTCTATATCTGAAATGCCTATCGGTACATATTTTTAAAATGCCAATCGGTAACTATATCTGAAATGCCTATCGGCACCTATATCTGAAATGCCTATCGGCACTATTTTTTGAAATGCCTATCGGAAACTACATCCGGAATGCCTATCAGCACCTATATTTGAAATGCCTATCGGCAACCATATCTGGAATGCCTATCGGCACCTATATTTGAAATGCCTATCGGCTTCTATATCTGAAATGCCTATCGACACCAATTTTTGAAATGCCTATCGGAAACTACATCTGAAATGCCTATCAGCATCTATATTTGAAATGCCTATCGGCAACCATATCTGGAATGCCTATCGACACCTATATTTAAAATCCCTATCGGCTTCTATATCTGAAATGCCTATCGGCACCTATTTTTAAAATGCCAATCGGCAACTATATCTGAAATGCCTATCGGCACCTATATCTGAAATGCCTATCGGCACCTATTTTTGAAATGCCTATCGGAAACTACATCTGAAATGCCTATCAGCAAATATATTTGAAATGCTTATCGGCAACCATATCTGAAATGCCTATCGACACCTATATTTAAAATCCCTATCGGCTTCTATATCTGAAATGCCTATCGGCACCTATTTTTAAAATGCCAATCGGCAACTATATCTGAAATGCCTATCGGCACCTATATCTGAAATGCCTATCGGCACCAATTTTTGAAATGCCTATCGGAAACTACATCTGAAATGCCTATCAGCACCTATATTTGAAATGCCTATCGGCAACCATATCTGGAATGCTCATCGGCACCTATATTTGAAATGCCTATCGGCTTATATATCTGAAATGCCTATCGGCACCTATTTTTAAAATGCCAATCGGCAACTATATCTGAAATGCCTATCGGCACCTATATCTGAAATGCCTATCGGCACCTATTTTTGAAATGCCTATCGGAAACTACATCTGAAATGCCTATCAGCACCTATATTTGAAATGCCTATCGGCAATCATATCTGAAATGCCTATCGACACCTCTATTTGAAATACCTATCGGCTTCTATATCTGAAATGCCTATCGGCACCTATTTTTAAAATGCCAATCGGCAACTATATCTGAAATGCCTATCGGCACCTATATCTGAAATGCCTATCGGCACCAATTTTTGAAATGCCTATCGGAAACTACATCTGAAGTGCCTATCGGCACCTATATCTGAAATGCCTATCGGCACCTATTTTTTAAATGCCTATCGAAAACTACTTCTGAAATGCCTATCAGCACCTATATTTGAAATGCCTATCGGCAACCACATCAGAAATGCCTATCGGCACCTATATCTGAAATGCCTTTCGGCATTTATAACTGAAATGCCGATCGACACCTATATTTGAAATGCCTATCGGCACTTTTATTTTAAATACCTATCGGCAACTATATCTGATAAGCCTATCGGCACCTATATCTGAAATGCCTATCGGCACCTATTTTTGAAATGCCAATCTTTAAGTATATCTGAAATGCCTATCGGCACCTATATCTAAAATGCCTATCGGAACCTTTTTTTGAAATGCCTATCGGAAACTACATCTGAAATGACTATCAGCACCTATATTTGAAATGCCTATCGGCAACCATATCTGAAATGCCTCTCCACACCTATATTTGAAATACCTATCGGCTTCTATATCTAAAATGCCTATCGGCACCTATTTTTAAAATGCCAATCGGTAAGTATATCTGAAATGCCTATCGGCACCTATATCTAAAATGCCTATCGGAACCTATTTTTGAAATGCCTATCGGAAACTACATCTGAAATGACTATCAGCACCTATATTTGAAATGCCTATCTGCAACCATATCTGAAATGCCTATCCACAACTATATTTGAAATACCTATCAGCTTCTATATCTAAAATGCCTATCGGCACCTATTTTTAAAATGCCAATCGGCAACTACATCTGAATTGCCTATCGGCTTATATATCTGAAATGCCTATCGGCATCTATTTTTAAAATGCCAATCGGCAACTATATCTGAAATGCCAATCGGCACCTATATCTGAAATGCCTATCGGCACCTATTTTTGAAATGCCTATCGGAAACTACATCTGAAATGCCTATCAGCACCTATATTTGAAATGCCTATCGGAACCATATCTGAAATGCCTATCGACACCTATATTTGAAATCCCTATCGGCTTCTATATCTGAAATGCCTATCGGCACCTATTTTTAAAATGCCAATCGGCAACTATATCTGAAATGCCAATCTACACCTATATCTGAAATGCCTATCGACACCTATTTTTAAAATGCCAATTGGCAACAATATCTGAAATGCCTATCGGCACCTATATCTAAAATGCCTATCGGAACCTATTTTTGAAATGCCTATCGGAAACTACATCTGAAATGACTATTAGCACCTATATTTAAAATGCCTATCGGCAACCATATCTGAAATGCATATCCACACCTATATTTGAAATACCTATCGGCTTTTATATCTAAAATGCCTATCGGGACCTATTTTTAAAATGCCAATCGGCAACTACATCTGAAATGCCTATCGGCTTATATATCTGGAATGCCTATCGGCACCTATTTTTAAAATGCCAATCGGCAACTATATCTGAAATGCCAATCGGCACCTATATCTGAAATGCCTATCGACACCTATTTTTAAAATGCCAATTGGCAACTATATCTGAAATGCCTATCGGCACCTATATCTGAAATGCCTATCGACACCTATTTTTAAAATGCCAATTGGCAACTATATCTGAAATGCCTATCGGCACCTATATCTGAAATGCCTATCGGTACCTATTTTTGAAATGCCTATCGGAAACTACATCTGAAATGATTATCAGCACTTATATTTCAAATGCCTATCGGCAACCATATCTGGAATGCCTATCGGCACCTATATTTGAAATGCCTATCGGCTTCTATATCTGAAATGCCTATCGACACCTATTTTTAAAATGCCAATCGGCAACTATATCTGAAATGCCTATCGGCACCTATATCTGAAATGCCTATCGGCACCTATTTTTGAAATGCCTATCGGAAACTACATCTGAAATGCCTATCAGCACCTTTATTTGAAATGCTTATCGGCAACCATATCTGAAATAGCTATCGACACCTATATTTGAAATCCCTATCGGCTTCTATATCTGAAATGCCTATAGGCACCTATTTTTAAAATGCCAATCGGCAACTATATCTGAAATGCCAATCGGCACCTATATCTGAAATGCCTATCGGCACCTATTTTTGAAATGCCTATCGGAAACTACATCTGAAATGCCTATCAGCACCTATATTTGAAATGCCTATCGGCAACCATATCTGGAATGCCTATCGGCGCCTATATTTGAAATGCCTATCGGCTTCTATATCTAAAATGCCTCTCGGCACCTATTTTTAAAATGCCAATCGGCAACTATATCTGAAGTGCCTATCGGCACCTATATCTCAAATGCCTATCGGCACCTTTTTTTGAAATGCCTATCGAAAACTACATCTGAAATGCCTATCAGCATTTATATTTGAAATGCCTATCGGCAACCACATCAGAAATGCCTATCGGCACCTATATCTGAAATGCCCTACGGCATTTATATCTGAAATGCCGATCGACACCTATATTTGAAATGCGTATCGGCACCTATATTTTAAATGCCTATCGGCAACTATATCTGATATGCCTATCGGCACCTATATCTGAAATGCCCATCGGCACCTATATTTGAAATGCCTATCGGCAACCATATCTGAAATGCCTATCGACACCTATATTTGAAATACCTATCGGCTTCTATATCTGACATGCCTATCGGTACATATTTTTAAAATGCCAATCGGTAACTATATCTGAAATGCCTATCGGCACCTATATCTGAAATGCCTATCGGCACCATTTTTTGAAATGCCTATCGGAAACTACATCCGGAATGCCTATCAGCACCTATATTTGAAATGCCTATCGGCAACCATATCTGGAATGCCTATCGGCACCTATATTTGAAATGCCTATCGGCTTCTATATCTGAAATGCCTATCGACACCAATTTTTGAAATGCCTATCGGAAACTACATCTGAAATGCCTATCAGCATCTATATTTGAAATGCCTATCGGCAACCATATCTGGAATGCCTATCGACACCTATATTTAAAATCCCTATCGGCTTCTATATCTGAAATGCCTATCGGCACCTATTTTTAAAATGCCAATCGGCAACTATATCTGAAATGCCTATCGGCACCTATATCTGAAATGCCTATCGGCACCTATTTTTGAAATGCCTATCGGAAACTACATCTGAAATGCCTATCAGCAAATATATTTGAAATGCTTATCGGCAACCATATCTGAAATGCCTATCGACACCTATATTTAAAATCCCTATCGGCTTCTATATCTGAAATGCCTATCGGCACCTATTTTTAAAATGCCAATCGGCAACTATATCTGAAATGCCTATCGGCACCTATATCAGAAATGCCTATCGGCACCAATTTTTGAAATGCCTATCGCAAACTACATCTGAAATGCCTATCAGCACCTATATTTGAAATGCCTATCGGCAACCATATCTGGAATGCTCATCGGCACCTATATTTGAAATGCCTATCGGCTTATATATCTGAAATGCCTATCGGCACCTATTTTTAAAATGCCAATCGGCAACTATATCTGAAATGCCTATCGGCACCTATATCTGAAATGCCTATCGGCACCTATTTTTGAAATGCCTATCGGAAACTACATCTGAAATGCCTATCAGCACCTATATTTGAAATGCCTATCGGCAATCATATCTGAAATGCCTATCGACACCTCTATTTGATATACCTATCGGCTTCTATATCTGAAATGCCTATCGGCACCTATTTTTAAAATGCCAATCGGCAACTATATCTGAAATGCCTATCGGCACCTATATCTGAAATGCCTATCGGCACCAATTTTTGAAATGCCTATCGGAAACTACATCTGAAATGCCTATCAGCACCTATATTTGAAATGCCTATCGGCAACCATATCTGGAATGCCTATCGGCGCCTATATTTGAAATGCCTATCGGCTTCTATATCTGAAATACCTATCGGCGCCTATTTTTAAAATGCCAATCGGCAACTATATCTGAAGTGCCTATCGGCACCTATATCTGAAATCCCTAACGGCACCTTTTTTTGAAATGCCTATCGAAAACTACATCTGAAATGCCTATCAGCACCTATATTTGAAATGCCTATCAACAACCACATCAGAAATGCCTATCGGCACCTATATCTGAAATGCCTTTCGGCATTTATATCTGAAATGCCGGTCGACACCTATATTTGAAATGCCTATCGGCACATATATTTTAAATGCCTATCGGCAACTATATCTGATATGCCTATCGGCAACTATATCTGAAATGCCTATCGGCACCTATTTTTGAAATGCCTATCGGAAACTACATCTAAAATGCCTATCGGCACCTATTTTTAAAATGCCAATCGGTAAGTATATCTGAAATGCCTATCGGCACCTATATCTGAAATGCCTATCGGAACCTATTTTTGAAATGCCTATCGGAAACTACATCTGAAATGACTATCAGCACCTATATTGGAAATGCTTATCGGCAACCATATCTGAAATGCCTATCGACACCTATATTTAAAATCCCTATCGGCTTCTATATCTAAAATGCCTATCGGCACCTATTTTTAAAATGCCAATCGGCAACTATATCCGAAATGCCTATCGGCACCTATATCTGAAATGCCTATCGGCACCAATTTTTGAAATGCCTATCGGAAACTACATCTGAAATGCCTATCAGCACCTATATTTGAAATGCCTATCGGCAACCATATCTGGAATGCTCAGCGGCACCTATATTTGAAATGCCTATCGGCTTATATATTTGAAATGCCTATCGGCACCTATTTTTAAAATGCCAATCGGCAACTATATCTGAAATGCCTATCGGCACCTATATCTGAAATGCCTATCGGCACCTATTTTTGAAATGCCTATCGGAAACTACATCTGAAATGCCTATCGGCACCTTTATCTATAATGCCTATCGGACCCCAATTTTTGAAATGCCTATCGGAAACTACATCTGAAATGCCTATCAGCACCTATTTTTAAAATGCCAATCGGCAACTATATCTGAAATGCCTATCGGCACCTATATCAGAAATGCCTATCGGCACCAATTTTTGAAATGCCTATCGCAAACTACATCTGAAATGCCTATCAGCACCTATATTTGAAATGCCTATCGGCAACCATATCTGGAATGCTCATCGGCACCTATATTTGAAATGCCTATCGGCTTATATATCTGAAATGCCTATCGGCACCTATTTTTAAAATGCCAATCGGCAACTATATCTGAAATGCCTATCGGCACCTATATCTGAAATGCCTATCGGCACCTATTTTTGAAATGCCTATCGGAAACTACATCTGAAATGCCTATCAGCACCTATATTTGAAATGCCTATCGGCAATCATATCTGAAATGCCTATCGACACCTCTATTTGATATACCTATCGGCTTCTATATCTGAAATGCCTATCGGCACCTATTTTTAAAATGCCAATCGGCAACTATATCTGAAATGCCTATCGGCACCTATATCTGAAATGCCTATCGGCACCAATTTTTGAAATGCCTATCGGAAACTACATCTGAAATGCCTATCAGCACCTATATTTGAAATGCCTATCGGCAACCATATCTGGAATGCCTATCGGCGCCTATATTTGAAATGCCTATCGGCTTCTATATCTGAAATACCTATCGGCGCCTATTTTTAAAATGCCAATCGGCAACTATATCTGAAGTGCCTATCGGCACCTATATCTGAAATCCCTAACGGCACCTTTTTTTGAAATGCCTATCGAAAACTACATCTGAAATGCCTATCAGCACCTATATTTGAAATGCCTATCAACAACCACATCAGAAATGCCTATCGGCACCTATATCTGAAATGCCTTTCGGCATTTATATCTGAAATGCCGGTCGACACCTATATTTGAAATGCCTATCGGCACATATATTTTAAATGCCTATCGGCAACTATATCTGATATGCCTATCGGCAACTATATCTGAAATGCCTATCGGCACCTATTTTTGAAATGCCTATCGGAAACTACATCTAAAATGCCTATCGGCACCTATTTTTAAAATGCCAATCGGTAAGTATATCTGAAATGCCTATCGGCACCTATATCTGAAATGCCTATCGGAACCTATTTTTGAAATGCCTATCGGAAACTACATCTGAAATGACTATCAGCACCTATATTGGAAATGCTTATCGGCAACCATATCTGAAATGCCTATCGACACCTATATTTAAAATCCCTATCGGCTTCTATATCTAAAATGCCTATCGGCACCTATTTTTAAAATGCCAATCGGCAACTATATCCGAAATGCCTATCGGCACCTATATCTGAAATGCCTATCGGCACCAATTTTTGAAATGCCTATCGGAAACTACATCTGAAATGCCTATCAGCACCTATATTTGAAATGCCTATCGGCAACCATATCTGGAATGCTCAGCGGCACCTATATTTGAAATGCCTATCGGCTTATATATTTGAAATGCCTATCGGCACCTATTTTTAAAATGCCAATCGGCAACTATATCTGAAATGCCTATCGGCACCTATATCTGAAATGCCTATCGGCACCTATTTTTGAAATGCCTATCGGAAACTACATCTGAAATGCCTATCGGCACCTTTATCTATAATGCCTATCGGACCCCAATTTTTGAAATGCCTATCGGAAACTACATCTGAAATGCCTATCAGCACCTATATTTGAAATGCCTATCGGCAACCATATCTGGAATGCCTATCGGCACCTATATTTGAAATGCCTATCGGCTTCTATATCTGAAATGCCTATCGGCACCTATTTTTAAAATGCCAATCGGCAACTATATCTGAAATGCCTATCGGCACCTATATCTGAAATGCCTATCGGCACCTATTTTTGAAATGCCTATCGGAAACTACATCTGAAATGCCTATCAGCACCTATATTTGAAATGCCTATCGGCAACCATATCTGGAATGCCTCTCGGCGCCTATATTTGAAATGCCTATCGGCTTCTATATCTGAAATACCTATCGGCGCCTATTTTTAAAATGCCAATCGGCAACTATATCTGAAGTGCCTATCGGCACCTATATCTGAAATGCCTATCGGCACCTTTTTTTGAAATGCCTATCGAAAACTACATCTGAAATGCCTATCAGCACTTATATTTGAAATGCCTATCGGCAACCACATCAGAAATGCCTATCGGCACCTATATCTGAAATGCCTTTCGGCATTTATATCTGAAATGCCGGTCGACACCTATATTTGAAATTCCTATCGGCACATATATTTTAAATGCCTATCGGCAACTATATCTGATATGCGTATCGGCACCTATATCTGAAATGCCTATCGGCACCTATTTTTGAAATTCCTATCGGAAACTACATCTAAAATGCCTATCGGCACCTATTTTTAAAATGCCAATCGGTAAGTATATCTGAAATGCCTATCGGCACCTATATCTGAAATGCCTATCGAAACCTATTTTTGAAATGCCTATGGGAAACTACATCTGAAATGACTATCAGCACCTATATTTGAAATGCCTATCGGAAACTACATCTGAAATGACTATCAGCGCCTATATTTGAAATGCCTATCGGCAACCATATCTGAAATGCCTATCGGCACCTTTATTTGAAATGCCTATCGGCTTCTATATCTGAAATGCCTATCGGCACCTATTTTTAAAATGCCAATTGGCAACTATATCTGAAATGCCTATCGGCACCTATATCTGAAATGCCTATCGGCACCTATTTTTGAAATGCCTATCGGAAACTCCATCTGAAATGCCTATCAGCACCTATATTTGAAATGCCTATCGGCAACCATATCTGCAATGCCTATCGGCACCTATATTTGAAATGCCTATCGGGTTCTATATCTGAAATGCCTATCGACACCTATTTTTAAAATGCCAATTGGCAACTACATCTGAAATGCCTATCGGCACCTATATCTGAAATGCCTATCGGAAACTACATCTGAAATGATTATCAGCACTTATATTTGAAATGCCTATCGGCAACCATATCTGGAATGCCTATCGGCACATATATTTGAATTGCCTATCGGCTTCTATATCTGAAATGCCTATCGGCAGCTATTTTTAAAATACCAATCGGCAACTATATCTGAAATGCCTATCGGCACCTATATCTGAAATGCCTATCGGCATATATTTTTGAAATGCCTTTCGGAAACTACATCTGAAATGCCTATCTGCTCCTATATTTGAAATGCCTATCGGCAACCATATCTAAAATGCCTATCGACACCTATATTTGAAATACCTATCGGCTTCTATATCTGAAATGCCTATCGGCACCTGTTTTTAAAATGCCAATCGGCAACTATATATGAAATGCCTATCGGCACCTATATCCGAAATGCCTATCGACATATATTTTTGAAATGCCTATCGGAAACTACATCTAAAATGCCCTTCAGCACCTATATTTGAAACGCCTATCGGCAACTATATCTGCAATGCCTATCGGCACCTATATTTGAAATGCCTATCGGCTTCTATATCTGAAATGCCTATCGGCACCTATTTTTTAAATGCCAATTGGCAACTATATCTGAAATGCTAATCGGCTCCTATATCTGAAATGCCTATCGGCACCTATTTTTGAAATGCCTATCGAAAACTACATCTGAAATGCCTATCAGCTCCTATATTTGAAATGCCTATCGGAAACTACATCTGAAATGCCTATCAGCACCTATATTTGAAATGCCTATCGGCAACCATATCTGGAATGCCTATCGGCACCTATATTTGAAATGCCTATCGGCTTCTATATCTGAAATGCCTATCGGCACCTATTTTTAAAATGCCAATCGGCAACTATATCTGAAATGCCTATCGGCACCTATATCTGAAATGCCTATCGGCACCTATTTTTGAAATGCCTATCGGAAACTACATCTGAAATGCCTATCAACACCTATATTTGAAATGCCTATCGGCAACCATATCTGAAATGCCTATCGACACCTATATTTGAAATACCTATCGGCTTCTATATCTGAAATGCCTATCGGTACCCATTTTTAAAATGCCAATCGGTAACTATATCTGAAATGCCTATCGGCACCTATATCTGAAATGTCTATCGGCACCATTTTTTGAAATGCCTATCGGAAACTACATCCGGAATGCCTATCAGCACCTATATTTGAAATGTTTATCGGCAACCATATCTGGAATGCCTATTGGCACCTATATTTGAAATGCCTATCGGCTTCTATATCTGAAATGCCTATCGCTAACAATTTTTGAAATGCCTATCGGAAACTACATCTGAAATGCCTATCAGCACCTATATTTGAAATGCCTATCGGCAACCATATCTGGAATGCTCATCGGTAACTATATTTGAAATGCCTATCGGCTTATATATCTGAAATGCCTATCGGCACCTATTTTTAAAATGCCAATCGGCAACTATATCTGAAATGCCTATCGGCACCTATATCTGAAATGCCTATCGGCACCTATTTTTGAAATGCCTATCGGAAACTACATCTGAAATGCCTATCAGCACCTATATTTGAAATGCTTATCGGCAACCATATCTGAAATGCCTATCGACACCTATATTTAAAATCCCTATCGGCTTCTATATCTGAAATGCCTATCGGCACCTATTTTTAAAATGCCAATCGGCAACTATATCTGAAATGCCTATCGGCACTTATATCTGAAATGCCTATCGGCACCAATCTTTGAAATGCCTATCGAAAACTACATCTGAAATGCCTATCAGCACCTATATTTGAAATGCCTATCGAAACCTACATCTGAAATGCCTATCAGCACCTATATTTGAAATGCATATCTGAAACTACATCTGAAATGCCTATCAGCACCTATATTTGGAATGCCTATCGGCAACCATATCTGGAATGCCTATCGGCACCTATATTTGAAATGCCTATCGGCTTCTATATCTGAAATGCCTATCGGCACCTATTTTTTAAATGCCAATTGGCAACTATATCTGAAATGACTATCGGCACCTATATCTGAAATGCCTATCGGCACCCATTTTTGAAATGCCTATCGAAAACTACATCTGAAATGCCTATCAGCACCTATATTTGAAATGCCTATCGGAAACTACATCTGAAATGCCTATCAGCACCTATATTTGAAATGCCTATCGGCAACCATATCTGGAATGCCTATCGGCACCTATATTTGAAATGCCTATCGGCTTCTATATCTGAAATGCCTATCGGCACCTACTTTTAAAATGCCAATCGGCAACTATATCTGAAATGACTATCGGCACCTATATCTGAAATGCCTATCGGCACCTATTTTTGAAATGCCTATCGAAAACTACATCTGAAATGCCTATCAGCACCTATATTTGAAATGCCTATCGGAAACTACATCTGAAATGCCTATCAGCACCTATATTTGAAATGCCTATCGGCAACCATATCTGGAATGCCTATCGGCACCTATATTTGAAATGCCTATCGGCTTCTTTATCTAAAATGCCTATTGGCACCTATTTTTAAAATGCCAATCGGCAACTATATCTGAAATGCCTATCGGCACCTATATCTGAAATGCCTATCGGCACCTATTTTTGAAATGCCTATCGGAAACTACATCTGAAATGCCTATCAGCACCTATATTTGAAATGCCTATCGGCAATCATATCTGAAATGCCTATCGACACCTATATTTGAAATACCTATCGGCTTCTATATCTGAAATGCCTATCGGCACCTATTTTTAAAATGCCAATCGGCAACTATATCTGAAATGCCTATCGGCACCTATATCTGAAATGCCTATCGGCACCAATTTTTGAAATGCCTATCGGAAACTACATCTGAAATGCCTATCAGCACCTATATTTGAAATGCCTATCGGCAACCATATCTGGAATGCCTATCGGCACCTATATTTGAAATGCCTATCGGCTTCTATATCTGAAATGCCTATCGGCACCTATTTTTAAAATGCCAATCGGCAACTATATCTGAAATGCCTATCGGCACCTATATCTGAAATGCCTATCGGCACCTATTTTTGAAATGCCTATCGGAAACTACATCTGAAATGCCTATCAGCACCTATATTTGAAATGCCTATCGGCAACCATATCTGGAATGCCTATCGGCGCCTATATTTGAAATGCCTATCGGCTTCTATATCTGAAATACCTATCAGCGCCTATTTTTAAAATGCCAATCGGCAACTATATCTGTAGTGCCTATCGGCACCTATATCTGAAATGCCAATCGGCACCTATTTTTGAATTGCCTATCGAAAACTACATCTGAAATGCCTATCAGCACCTATATTTGAAATGCCTATCGGCAACCACATCAGAAATGCCTATCGGCACCTATATCTGAAATGCCTTTCGGCATTTATATCTGAAATGCCGGTCGACACCTATATTTGAAATGCCTATCGGCACATATATTTTAAATGCCTATCGGCAACTATATCTGATATGCCTATCGGCACCTATATCTGAAATGCCTATCGGCACCTATTTTTGAAATGCCTATCGGAAACTACATCTAAAATGCCTATCAGCACCTATTTTTAAAATGCCAATCGGTAAGTATATCTGAAATGCCTATCGGCACCTATATCTGAAATGCCTATCGGAACCTATTTTTGAAATGCCTATCGGAAACTACATCTGAAATGACTATCAGCACCTATATTTGAAATGCCTATCGGCAACCATATCTGAAATGCCTATCCACACCTATATTTGAAATACCTATCGGCTTCTATATCTGAAATGCCTATCGGCACCAATTTTTGAAATGCCTATCGGAAACTACATCTGAAATGCCTATCAGCACCTATATTTGAAATGCCTATCGGCAACCATATCTGGAATGCTCAGCGGCACCTATATTTGAAATGCCTATCGGCTTATATATTTGAAATGCCTATCGGCACCTATTTTTAAAATGCCAATCGGCAACTATATCTGAAATGCCTATCGGCACCTATATCTGAAATGCCTATCGGCACCTATTTTTGAAATGCCTATCGGAAACTACATCTGAAATGCCTATCGGCACCTTTATCTATAATGCCTATCGGACCCCAATTTTTGAAATGCCTATCGGAAACTACATCTGAAATGCCTATCAGCACCTATATTTGAAATGCCTATCGGCAACCATATCTGGAATGCCTATCGGCACCTATATTTGAAATGCCTATCGGCTTCTATATCTGAAATGCCTATCGGCACCTATTTTTAAAATGCCAATCGGCAACTATATCTGAAATGCCTATCGGCACCTATATCTGAAATGCCTATCGGCACCTATTTTTGAAATGCCTATCGGAAACTACATCTGAAATGCCTATCAGCACCTATATTTGAAATGCCTATCGGCAACCATATCTGGAATGCCTCTCGGCGCCTATATTTGAAATGCCTATCGGCTTCTATATCTGAAATACCTATCGGCGCCTATTTTTAAAATGCCAATCGGCAACTATATCTGAAGTGCCTATCGGCACCTATATCTGAAATGCCTATCGGCACCTTTTTTTGAAATGCCTATCGAAAACTACATCTGAAATGCCTATCAGCACTTATATTTGAAATGCCTATCGGCAACCACATCAGAAATGCCTATCGGCACCTATATCTGAAATGCCTTTCGGCATTTATATCTGAAATGCCGGTCGACACCTATATTTGAAATTCCTATCGGCACATATATTTTAAATGCCTATCGGCAACTATATCTGATATGCGTATCGGCACCTATATCTGAAATGCCTATCGGCACCTATTTTTGAAATTCCTATCGGAAACTACATCTAAAATGCCTATCGGCACCTATTTTTAAAATGCCAATCGGTAAGTATATCTGAAATGCCTATCGGCACCTATATCTGAAATGCCTATCGAAACCTATTTTTGAAATGCCTATGGGAAACTACATCTGAAATGACTATCAGCACCTATATTTGAAATGCCTATCGGAAACTACATCTGAAATGACTATCAGCGCCTATAATTGAAATGCCTATCGGCAACCATATCTGAAATGCCTATCGGCACCTTTATTTGAAATGCCTATCGGCTTCTATATCTGAAATGCCTATCGGCACCTATTTTTAAAATGCCAATTGGCAACTATATCTGAAATGCCTATCGGCACCTATATCTGAAATGCCTATCGGCACCTATTTTTGAAATGCCTATCGGAAACTCCATCTGAAATGCCTATCAGCACCTATATTTGAAATGCCTATCGGCAACCATATCTGCAATGCCTATCGGCACCTATATTTGAAATGCCTATCGGGTTCTATATCTGAAATGCCTATCGACACCTATTTTTAAAATGCCAATTGGCAACTACATCTGAAATGCCTATCGGCACCTATATCTGAAATGCCTATCGGAAACTACATCTGAAATGATTATCAGCACTTATATTTGAAATGCCTATCGGCAACCATATCTGGAATGCCTATCGGCACATATATTTGAATTGCCTATCGACTTCTATATCTGAAATGCCTATCGGCAGCTATTTTTAAAATACCAATCGGCAACTATATCTGAAATGCCTATCGGCACCTATATCTGAAATGCCTATCGGCATATATTTTTGAAATGCCTTTCGGAAACTACATCTGAAATGCCTATCTGCTCCTATATTTGAAATGCCTATCGGCAACCATATCTAAAATGCCTATCGACACCTATATTTGAAATACCTATCGGCTTCTATATCTGAAATGCCTATCGGCACCTGTTTTTAAAATGCCAATCGGCAACTATATATGAAATGCCTATCGGCACCTATATCCGAAATGCCTATCGACATATATTTTTGAAATGCCTATCGGAAACTACATCTAAAATGCCCTTCAGCACCTATATTTGAAACGCCTATCGGCAACTATATCTGCAATGCCTATCGGCACCTATATTTGAAATGCCTATCGGCTTCTATATCTGAAATGCCTATCGGCACCTATTTTTTAAATGCCAATTGGCAACTATATCTGAAATGCTAATCGGCTCCTATATCTGAAATGCCTATCGGCACCTATTTTTGAAATGCCTATCGAAAACTACATCTGAAATGCCTATCAGCTCCTATATTTGAAATGCCTATCGGAAACTACATCTGAAATGCCTATCAGCACCTATATTTGAAATGCCTATCGGCAACCATATCTGGAATGCCTATCGGCACCTATATTTGAAATGCCTATCGGCTTCTATATCTGAAATGCCTATCGGCACCTATTTTTAAAATGCCAATCGGCAACTATATCTGAAATGCCTATCGGCACCTATATCTGAAATGCCTATCGGCACCTATTTTTGAAATGCCTATCGGAAACTACATCTGAAATGCCTATCAACACCTATATTTGAAATGCCTATCGGCAACCATATCTGAAATGCCTATCGACACCTATATTTGAAATACCTATCGGCTTCTATATCTGAAATGCCTATCGGTACCCATTTTTAAAATGCCAATCGGTAACTATATCTGAAATGCCTATCGGCACCTATATCTGAAATGTCTATCGGCACCATTTTTTGAAATGCCTATCGGAAACTACATCCGGAATGCCTATCAGCACCTATATTTGAAATGTTTATCGGCAACCATATCTGGAATGCCTATTGGCACCTATATTTGAAATGCCTATCGGCTTCTATATCTGAAATGCCTATCGCTAACAATTTTTGAAATGCCTATCGGAAACTACATCTGAAATGCCTATCAGCACCTATATTTGAAATGCCTATCGGCAACCATATCTGGACTGCTCATCGGTAACTATATTTGAAATGCCTATCGGCTTATATATCTGAAATGCCTATCGGCACCTATTTTTAAAATGCCAATCGGCAACTATATCTGAAATGCCTATCGGCACCTATATCTGAAATGCCTATCGGCACCTATTTTTGAAATGCCTATCGGAAACTACATCTGAAATGCCTATCAGCACCTATATTTGAAATGCTTATCGGCAACCATATCTGAAATGCCTATCGACACCTATACTTAAAATCCCTATCGGCTTCTATATCTGAAATGCCTATCGGCACCTATTTTTAAAATGCCAATCGGCAACTATATCTGAAATGCCTATCGGCACTTATATCTGAAATGCATATCGGCACCAATCTTTGAAATGCCTATCGAAAACTACATCTGAAATGCCTATCAGCACCTATATTTGAAATGCCTATCGAAAACTACATCTGAAATGCCTATCAGCACCTATATTTGAAATGCATATCTGAAACTACATCTGAAATGCCTATCAGCACCTATATTTGGAATGCCTATCGGCAACCATATCTGGAATGCCCATCGGCACCTATATTTGAAATGCCTATCGGCTTCTATATCTGAAATGCCTATCGGCACCTATTTTTTAAATGCCAATTGGCAACTATATCTGAAATGACTATCGGCACCTATATCTGAAATGCCTATCGGCACCCATTTTTGAAATGCCTATCGAAAACTACATCTGAAATGCCTATCAGCACCTATATTTGAAATGCCTATCGGAAACTACATCTGAAATGCCTATCAGCACCTATATTTGAAATGCCTATCGGCAACCATATCTGGAATGCCTATCGGCACCTATATTTGAAATGCCTATCGGCTTCTATATCTGAAATGCCTATCGGCACCTACTTTTAAAATGCCAATCGGCAACTATATCTGAAATGACTATCGGCACCTATATCTGAAATGCCTATCGGCACCTATTTTTGAAATGCCTATCGAAAACTACATCTGAAATGCCTATCAGCACCTATATTTGAAATGCCTATCGGAAACTACATCTGAAATGCCTATCAGCACCTATATTTGAAATGCCTATCGGCAACCATATCTGGAATGCCTATCGGCACCTATATTTGAAATGCCTATCGGCTTCTATATCTAAAATGACTATCGGCACCTATTTTTAAAATGCCAATCGGCAACTATATCTGAAATGCCTATCGGCACCTATATCTGAAATGCCTATCGGCACCTATTTTTGAAATGCCTATCGGAAACTACATCTGAAATGCCTATCAGCACCTATATTTGAAATGCCTATCGGCAATCATATCTGAAATGCCTATCGACCCCTATATTTGAAATACCTATCGGCTTCTATATCTGAAATGCCTATCGGCACCTATTTTTAAAATGCCAATCGGCAACTATATCTGAAATGCCTATCGGCACCTATATCTGAAATGCCTATCGGCACCAATTTTTGAAATGCCTATCGGAAACTACATCTGAAATGCCTATCAGCACCTATATTTGAAATGCCTATCGGCAACCATATCTGGAATGCCTATCGGCACCTATATTTGAAATGCCTATCGGCTTCTATATCTGAAATGCCTATCGGCACCTATTTTTAAAATGCCAATCGGCAACTATATCTGAAATGCCTATCGGCACCTATATCTGAAATGCCTATCGGCACCTATTTTTGAAATGCCTATCGGAAACTACATCTGAAATGCCTATCAGCACCTATATTTGAAATGCCTATCGGCAACCATTTCTGGAATGCCTATCGGCGCCTATATTTGAAATGCCTATCGGCTTCTATATCTGAAATACCTATCAGCGCCTATTTTTAAAATGCCAATCGGCAACTATATCTGAAGTGCCTATCGGCACCTATATCTGAAATGCCAATCGGCACCTATTTTTGAATTGCCTATCGAAAACTACATCTGAAATGCCTATCAGCACCTATATTTGAAATGCCTATCGGCAACCACATCAGAAATGCCTATCGGCACCTATATCTGAAATGCCTTTCGGCATTTATATCTGAAATGCCGGTCGACACCTATATTTGAAATGCCTATCGGCACATATATTTTAAATGCCTATCGGCAACTATATCTGATATGCCTATCGGCACCTATATCTGAAATGCCTATCGGCACCTATTTTTGAAATGCCTATCGGAAACTACATCCAAAATGCCTATCAGCACCTATTTTTAAAATGCCAATCGGTAAGTATATCTGAAATGCCTATCGGCACCTATATCTGAAATGCCTATCGGAACCTATTTTTGAAATGCCTATCGGAAACTACATCTGAAATGACTATCAGCACCTATATTTGAAATGCCTATCGGCAACCATATCTGAAATGCCTATCCACACCTATATTTGAAATACCTATCGGCTTCTATATCTGAAATGCCTATCGGCACCTATTTTTAAAATGCCAATCGGCAACTATATCTGAAATGCCTATCGGCACCTATATCTGAAATGCCTATCGGTACCTATTTTTGAAATGCCTATCGGAAACTACATCTGAAATGATTATCAGCGCTTATATTTGATATGCCTATCGGCAACCATATCTGGAATGCCTATCGGCAACTATATTTGAAATGCCTATCGGCCTCTATATCTGAAATGCCTATCGGCACCTATTTTTAAAATACCAATCGGCAACTAGATCTGAAATGCCTATCGGCACCTATATTTGAAATGCCTATCGGCAACCATATCTGAAATGCCTATCGGCACCTATATCTGAAATGCCTATCGGCACCATTTTTTGAAATGTCTATCGGAAACTACATCCGGAATGCCTATCAGCACCTATATTTGAAATGCCTATCGGCAACCATATCTGGAATGCCTATCGGCACCTATATTTGAAATGCCTATCGGCTTCTATATCTGAAATGCCTATCGACACCTATTTTTAAAATGCCAATCGGAAACTATATCTGAAATGCCTATCGGCACCTATATCTGAAATGCCTATCGGCACCTATTTTTGAAATGCCTATCGGAAACTACATCTGAAATGCCTATCAGCACCTATATTTGAAATGCTTATCGGCAACCATATCTGAAATGCCTATCGACACCTATATTTGAAATCCCTATCGGCTTCTATATCTGAAATGCCTATCGGCACCTATATCTGAAATGCCTATCGACACCTATTTTTAAAATGCCAATTGGCAACTATATCTGAAATGCCTATTGGCACCTATATCTGAAATGCCTATCGGTACCTATTTTTGAAATGCCTATCGGAAACTACAACTGAAATGATTATCAGCACTTATATTTGAAATGCCTATCGGCAACCATTTCTGGAATGCCTATCGGCGCCTATATTTGAAATGCCTTCTATATCTAAAATGCCTATCGGCACCTATTTTTAAAGTGCCAATCGGAAAGTATATCTGAAATGCCTATCTACACCTATAATTGAAATGCCTATCGGAACCTATTTTTGAAATGCCTATCGGAAACAACATCTGAAATGACTCTCAGCAACTATATTTGAAATGTCTATCGGCAACCATATCTGAAATGCCTATCCACACCTGAATTTGAAATACCTATCGGCTTTTATATTTAAAATGCCTATCGGCACCTATTTTTAAAATGCCAATCGGCAACTATATCTGAAATGCCTATCGGCACCTATATCTGAAATGCCTATCGGCACCAACTTTTGAAATGCCTATCGGAAACTCCATCTGAAATGCCTATCAGCACCTATATTTGAAATGCCTATCGGCAACCATATCTGGAATGCCTATCGGCACCTATATTTGAAATGCCTATCGGGTTCTATATCTGAAATGCCAATCGACACCTATTTTTAAAATGCCAATTGGCAACTATATCTGAAATGCCTATCGGCACCTATATCTGAAATGCCTATCGGTACCTATTTTTGAAATGCCTATCGGAAACTACATCTGAATTGATTATCAGCACTTATATTTGAAATGCCTATCGGCAACCATATCTGGAATGCCTATCAGCACCTATATTTGAAATGCCTATCGGCTTCTATATCTGAAATGCCTATCGGCACCTATTTTTAAAATACCAATAGGCAACTATATCTGAAATGCCTATCGGCACCTATATCTGAAATGCCTATCGGCATATATTTTTGAAATGCCTTTCGGAAACTACATCTGAAATGCCTATCTGCTCCTATATTTGAAATGCCTATCGGCAATCATTTCTAAAATGCCTATCGACACCTATATTTGAAATACCTATCGACTTCTATATCTGAAATGCCTATCGGCACCTGTTTTTAAAATGCCAATCGGCAACTATATCTGAAATGCCTATCGGCACCTATATCCGAAATGCCTATCGGCATCAATTTTTGAAATGCCTATCGGTAACTACATCTGAAATGCCTACCAGCACCTATATTTAAAATGCTTATCGACAACCATATCTGAAATGCCTATCGACACCTATATTTGAAAGCCCTATCGGCTTCTATATCTGAAATGCCTATCGGAACCTATTTTTAAAATGCCAATCGGCATTTATATCTGAAGTGCCTATCGGCACCCATATCTGAAATGCCTATCGGCACCTCTTCTTGAAATATGTATCGAAAACTACATCTGAAATGCCTATCAGCACCTATATTTGAAATGCCTATCGGCAACCACATCAGAAATGCCTATCGGCACCTATATCTGAAATGCCTTTCGGCGTTTATATCTGAAATGCCGGTCGACACCTATATTTGAAATGCCTATCGGCACTTTTATTTTAAATGCCTATCGGCAACTATATCTGATAAGCTTATCGGCACCTATATCTGAAATGCCTATCGGCACCTATTTTTGAAATGCCAATCTTTAAGTATATCTGAAATGCCTATCGGCACCTATATCTAAAATGCCTATCGGAACCTATTTTTGAAATGCCTATCGGAAACTACATCTGAAATGACTGTCAGCACCTATATTTGAAATGCCTATCGGCAACCATATCTGAAATGCCTATCCACACCTATATTTGAAATACCTATCGGCTTCTATATCTAAAATGCCTATCGGCACCTATTTTTAAAATGCCAATCGGTAAGTATATCTGAAATGCCTATCGGCACCTATGTCTAAAATGCTTATCGGAACCTATTTTTGAAATGCCTATCGGAAACTACATCTGAAATTACTATCAGCACCTATATTTGAAATGCCTATCGGCAACCATATCTGAAATGCCTATCCACACCTATATTTGAAATACCTATCGGCTTCTATATCTAAAATGCCTATCGGCACCTATTTTTAAAATGCGAATCGGCAACTACATCTGAAATGCCTATCGGCTTATATATCTGAAATGCCTATCGGCACCTATTTTTAAAATGCCAATCGGCAACTATATCTGAAATGCCAATCGGCACCTATATCTGAAATGCCTATCGGCACCTATTTTTGAAATGCCTATCGGAAACTACATCTGAAATGCCTATCAGCACCTATATTTGAAATGCCTATCGGCAACGATATCTGAAATGCCTATCGACACCTATATTTGAAATCCCTATCAGCTTCTATATCTGAAATGCCTATCGGCACCTATTTTTAAAATGCCAATCGGCAACTATATCTGAAATGCCAATCGGCACCTATATCTGAAATGCCTATCGACACCTATTTTTAAAATGCCAATTGGCAACTATATCTAAAATGCCTATCGGCACCTATATCTGAAATCCCTATCGGTACCTATTTTTGAAATGCCTATCGGAAACTACATCTAAAATGATTATCAGCACTTATATTTGAAATGCCTATCGGCAACCATATCTGGAAAGCCTATCGGCACCTATATTTGAAATGCCTATCGGCTTCTATATCTGAAATGCCTATCGGCACCTATTTTTAAAATACCAATCGGCAACTATATCTGAAATGCCTATTGGCACCTATATCTGAAATGCCTATCGGCACCTATTTTTGAAATGCCTATCGGAAACTCCATCTGAAATGCCTATCAGCACCTATATTTGAAATGCCTATCGGCAACCATATCTGGAATGCCTACCGGCACCTATATTTGAAATGCCTATCGGCAACCATATCTGGAATGCCTATCGGCACCTATATTTGAAATGCCTATCGGCTTCTATATCTGAAATGCCTATCGACACCTATTTTTAAAATGCCAATCGGCAACTATATCTGAAATGCCTATCGGCACCTATATCTGAAATGCCTATCGGCACCTATTTTTGAAATGCCTATCGTAAACTACATCTAAAATGCCTATCAGCACCTTTATTTGAAATGCTTATCGGCAACCATATCTAAAATAGCTATCGACACCTATATTTGAAATCCCTATCGGCTTCTATATCTGAAATGCCTATCGGCACCTATTTTTAAAATGCCAATCGGCAACTATATCTGAAATGCCTATCGGCACCTATATCGGAAATGCCTATCGGCACCAATTTTTGAAATGCCTATCGGAAACTACATCTGAAATTCCTATCAGCACCTATATTTGAAATGCCTATCGGCAACCATATCTGGAATGCCTATCGGCGCCTATATCTGAAATGCCTATCGGCTTCTATATCTGAAATTCCTATCGGCACCTATTTTTAAAATGCCAATCGGCAACTATATCTGAAATGCCTATCGGCAACTATATCTGAAATGCCTATCGGCACCAATTTTTGAAATGCCTATCGGAAACTACATCTGAAATTCCTATCAGCACCTATATTTGAAATGCCTATCGGCAACCATATCTGGAATGCCTATCGGCGCCTATATCTGAAATGCCTATCGGCTTCTATATCTGAAATGCCCATCGGCACCTATATTTGAAATGCCTATCGGCAACCATATCTGAAATGCCTATCGACACCTATATTTGAAATACCTATCGGCTTCTATATCTGACATGGCTATCGGTACATATTTTTAAAATGCCAATCGGTAACTATATCTGAAATGCCTATCGGCACCTATATCTGAAATGCCTATCGGCACCATTTTTTGAAATGCCTATCGGAAACTACATCCGGAATGCCTATCAGCACCTATATTTGAAATGCCTATCGGCAACCATATCTGGAATGCCTATCGGCACCTATATTTGAAATGCCTATCGGCTTCTATATCTGAAATGCCTATCGACACCAATTTTTGAAATGCCTATCGGAAACTACATCTGAAATGCCTATCAGCATCTATATTTGAAATGCCTATCGGCAACCATATCTGGAATGCCTATCGACACCTATATTTAAAATCCCTATCGGCTTCTATATCTGAAATGCCTATCGGCACCTATTTTTAAAATGCCAATCGGCAACTATATCTGAAATGCCTATCGGCACCTATATCTGAAATGCCTATCGGCACCTATTTTTGAAATGCCTATCGGAAACTACATCTGAAATGCCTATCAGCAAATATATTTGAAATGCTTATCGGCAACCATATCTGAAATGCCTATCGACACCTATATTTGAAATCCCTATCGGCTTCTATATCTGAAATGCCTATCGGCACCTATTTTTAAAATGCCAATCGGCAACTATATCTGAAATGCCTATCGGCACCTATATCTGAAATGCCTATCGGCACCAATTTTTGAAATGCCTATCGGAAACTACATCTGAAATGCCTATCAGCACCTATATTTGAAATGCCTATCGGCAACCATATCTGGAATGCTCATCGGCACCTATATTTGAAATGCCTATCGGCTTATATATCTGAAATGCCTATCGGCACCTATTTTTAAAATGCCAATCGGCAACTATATCTGAAATGCCTATCGGCACCTATATCTGAAATG
The DNA here is from genome assembly GCA_034508555.1 of Venustoraphidia nigricollis. Lineage (NCBI taxonomy): Eukaryota > Metazoa > Arthropoda > Insecta > Raphidioptera > Raphidiidae > Venustoraphidia > Venustoraphidia nigricollis. The sequence goes on along the minus strand of JAVRKA010000222.1, from coordinate 106,452 downwards.
CCTATCGGCACCTATTTTTGAAATGCCTATCGGAAACTACATCTGAAATGCCTATCAGCACCTATATTTGAAATGCCTATCGGCAATCATATCTGAAATGCCTATCGACACCTCTATTTGAAATACCTATCGGCTTCTATATCTGAAATGCCTATCGGCACCTATTTTTAAAATGCCAATCGGCAACTATATCTGAAATGCCTATCGGCACCTATATCTGAAATGCCTATAGGCACCAATTTTTGAAATGCCTATCGGAAACTACATCTGAAATGCCTATCAGCACCTATATTTGAAATGCCTATCGGCAACCATATCTGGAATGCCTATCGGCACCTATATTTGAAATGCCTATCGGCTTCTATATCTGAAATGCCTATCGGCACCTATTTTTAAAATGCCAATCGGCAACTATATCTGAAGTGCCTATCGGCACCTATATCTGAAATGCCTATCGGCACCCATTTTTGAAATGCCTATCGAAAACTACATCTGAAATGCCTATCAGCACCTATATTTGAAATGCCTATCGGAAACTACATCTGAAATGCCTATCAGCACCTATATTTGAAATGCCTATCGGCAACCATATCTGGAATGCCTATCGGCACCTATATTTGAAATGCCTATCGGCTTCTATATCTGAAATGCCTATCGGCACCTACTTTTAAAATGCCAATCGGCAACTATATCTGAAATGACTATCGGCACCTATATCTGAAATGCCTATCGGCACCTATTTTTGAAATGCCTATCGAAAACTACATCTGAAATGCCTATCAGCACCTATATTTGAAATGCCTATCGGAAACTACATCTGAAATGCCTATCAGCACCTATATTTGAAATGCCTATCGGCAACCATATCTGGAATGCCTATCGGCACCTATATTTGAAATGCCTATCGGCTTCTATATCTAAAATGCCTATCGGCACCTATTTTTAAAATGCCAATCGGCAACTATATCTGAAATGCCTATCGGCACCTATATCTGAAATGCCTATCGGCACCTATTTTTGAAATGCCTATCGGAAACTACATCTGAAATGCCTATCAGCACCTATATTTGAAATGCCTATCGGCAATCATATCTGAAATGCCTATCGACACCTATATTTGAAATACCTATCGGCTTCTATATCTGAAATGCCTATCGGCACCTATTTTTAAAATGCCAATCGGCAACTATATCTAAAATGCCTATCGGCACCTATATCTGAAATGCCTATCGGCACCAATTTTTGAAATGCCTATCGGAAACTACATCTGAAATGCCTATCAGCACCTATATTTGAAATGCCTATCGGCAACCATATCTGGAATGCCTATCGGCACCTATATTTGAAATGCCTATCGGCTTCTATATCTGAAATGCCTATCGGCACCTATTTTTAAAATGCCAATCGGCAACTATATCTGAAATGCCTATCGGCACCTATATCTGAAATGCCTATCGGCACCTATTTTTGAAATGCCTATCGGAAACTACATCTGAAATGCCTATCAGCACCTATATTTGAAATGCCTATCGGCAACCATATCTGGAATGCCTATCGGCGCCTATATTTGAAATGCCTATCGGCTTCTATATCTGAAATACCTATCAGCGCCTATTTTTAAAATGCCAATCGGCAACTATATCTGAAGTGCCTATCGGCACCTATATCTGAAATGCCAATCGGCACCTATTTTTGAATTGCCTATCGAAAACTACATCTGAAATGCCTATCAGCACCTATATTTGAAATGCCTATCGGCAACCACATCAGAAATGCCTATCGGCACCTATATCTGAAATGCCTTTCGGCATTTATATCTGAAATGCCGGTCGACACCTATATTTGAAATGCCTATCGGCACATATATTTTAAATGCCTATCGGCAACTATATCTGATATGCCTATCGGCACCTATATCTGAAATGCCTATCGGCACCTATTTTTGAAATGCCTATCGGAAACTACATCTAAAATGCCTATCAGCACCTATTTTTAAAATGCCAATCGGTAAGTATATCTGAAATGCCTATCGGCACCTATATCTGAAATGCCTATCGGAACCTATTTTTGAAATGCCTATCGGAAACTACATCTGAAATGACTATCAGCACCTATATTTGAAATGCCTATCGGCAACCATATCTGAAATGCCTATCCACACCTATATTTGAAATACCTATCGGCTTCTATATCTGAAATGCCTATCGGCACCTATTTTTAAAATGCCAATCGGCAACTATATCTGAAATGCCTATCGGCACCTATATCTGAAATGCCTATCGGTACCTCTTTTTGAAATGCCTATCGGAAACTACATCTGAAATGATTATCAGCGCTTATATTTGATATGCCTATCGGCAACCATATCTGGAATGCCTATCGGCAACTATATTTGAAATGCCTATCGGCCTCTATATCTGAAATGCCTATCGGCACCTATTTTTAAAATACCAATCGGCAACTATATCTGAAATGCCTATCGGCACCTATATTTGAAATGCCTATCGGCAACCATATCTGAAATGCCTATCGGCACCTATATCTGAAATGCCTATCGGCACCATTTTTTGAAATGTCTATCGGAAACTACATCCGGAATGCCTATCAGCACCTATATTTGAAATGCCTATCGGCAACCATATCTGGAATGCCTATCGGCACCTATATTTGAAATGCCTATCGGCATCTATATCTGAAATGCCTATCGACACCTATTTTTAAAATGCCAATCGGCAACTATATCTGAAATGCCTATCGGCACCTATTTTTGAAATGCCTATCGGAAACTACATCTGAAATGCCTATCAGCACCTATATTTGAAATGCTTATCGGCAACCATATCTGAAATGCCTATCGACACCTATATTTAAAATCCCTATCGGCTTCTATATCTGAAATGCCTATCGGCACCTATATCTGAAATGCCTATCGACACCTATTTTTAAAATGCCAATTGGCAACTATATCTGAAATGCCTATTGGCACCTATATCTGAAATGCCTATCGGTACCTATTTTTGAAATGCCTATCGGAAACTACAACTGAAATGATTATCAGCACTTATATTTGAAATGCCTATCGGCAACCATTTCTGGAATGCCTATCGGCGCCTATATTTGAAATGCCTTCTATATCTAAAATGCCTATCGGCACCTATTTTTAAAGTGCCAATCGGAAAGTATATCTGAAATGCCTATCTACACCTATAATTGAAATGCCTATCGGAACCTATTTTTGAAATGCCTATCGGAAACAACATCTGAAATGACTCTCAGCACCTATATTTGAAATGTCTATCGGCAACCATATCTGAAATGCCTATCTACACCTGAATTTGAAATACCTATCGGCTTCTATATCTAAAATGCCTATCGGCACCTATATTTAAAATGCCAATCGGCAACTATATCTGAAATGCCTATCGGCACCTATATCTGAAATGCCTATCGGCACCAACTTTTGAAATGCCTATCGGAAACTCCATCTGAAATGCCTATCAGCACCTATATTTGAAATGCCTATCGGCAACCATATCTGGAATGCCTATCGGCACCTATATTTGAAATGCCTATCGGGTTCTATATCTGAAATGCCAATCGACACCTATTTTTAAAATGCCAATTGGCAACTATATCTGAAATGCCTATCGGCACCTATATCTGAAATGCCTATCGGTACCTATTTTTGAAATGCCTATCGGAAACTACATCTGAATTGATTATCAGCACTTATATTTGAAATGCCTATCGGCAACCATATCTGGAATGCCTATCAGCACCTATATTTGAAATGCCTATCGGCTTCTATATCTGAAATGCCTATCGGCACCTATTTTTAAAATACCAATCGGCAACTATATCTGAAATGCCTATCGGCACCTATATCTGAAATGCCTATCGGCATATATTTTTGAAATGCCTTTCGGAAACTACATCTGAAATGCCTATCTGCTCCTATATTTGAAATGCCTATCGGCAATCATTTCTAAAATGCCTATCGACACCTATATTTGAAATACCTATCGACTTCTATATCTGAAATGCCTATCGGCACCTGTTTTTAAAATGCCAATCGGCAACTATATCTGAAATGCCTATCGGCACCTATATCCGAAATGCCTATCGGCATCAATTTTTGAAATGCCTATCGGTAACTACATCTGAAATGCCTACCAGCACCTATATTTAAAATGCTTATCGACAACCATATCTGAAATGCCTATCGACACCTATATTTGAAAGCCCTATCGGCTTCTATATCTGAAATGCCTATCGGCACCTATTTTTAAAATGCCAATCGGCATTTATATCTGAAGTGCCTATCGGCACCTATATCTGAAATGCCTATCGGCACCTCTTCTTGAAATGCGTATCGAAAACTACATCTGAAATGCCTATCAGCACCTATATTTGAAATGCCTATCGGCAACCACATCAGAAATGCCTATCGGCACCTATATCTGAAATGCCTTTCGGCGTTTATATCTGAAATGCCGGTCGACACCTATATTTGAAATGCCTATCGGCACTTTTATTTTAAATGCCTATCGGCAACTATATCTGATAAGCTTATCGGCACCTATATCTGAAATGCCTATCGGCACCTATTTTTGAAATGCCAATCTTTAAGTATATCTGAAATGCCTATCGGCACCTATATCTAAAATGCCTATCGGAACCTATTTTTGAAATGCCTATCGGAAACTACATCTGAAATGACTGTCAGCACCTATATTTGAAATGCCTATCGGCAACCATATCTGAAATGCCTATCCACACCTATATTTGAAATACCTATCGGCTTCTATATCTAAAATGCCTATCGGCACCTATTTTTAAAATGCCAATCGGTAAGTATATCTGAAATGCCTATCGGCACCTATGTCTAAAATGCTTATCGGAACCTATTTTTGAAATGCCTATCGGAAACTACATCTGAAATTACTATCAGCACCTATATTTGAAATGCCTATCGGCAACCATATCTGAAATGCCTATCCACACCTATATTTGAAATACCTATCGGCTTCTATATCTAAAATGCCTATCGGCACCTATTTTTAAAATGCCAATCGGCAACTACATCTGAAATGCCTATCGGCTTATATATCTGAAATGCCTATCGGCACCTATTTTTAAAATGCCAATCGGCAACTATATCTGAAATGCCTATCGGCACTTATATCTGAAATGCCTATCGGCACCAATCTTTGAAATGCCTATCGAAAACTACATCTGAAATGCCTATCAGCACCTATATTTGAAATGCCTATCGAAAACTACATCTGAAATGCCTATCAGCACCTATATTTGAAATGCATATCTGAAACTACATCTGAAATGCCTATCAGCACCTATATTTGGAATGCCTATCGGCAACCATATCTGGAATGCCTATCGGCACCTATATTTGAAATGCCTATCGGCTTCTATATCTGAAATGCCTATCGGCACCTATTTTTTAAATGCCAATTGGCAACTATATCTGAAATGACTATCGGCACCTACATCTGAAATGCCTATCGGCACCCATTTTTGAAATGCCTATCGAAAACTACATCTGAAATGCCTATCAGCACCTATATTTGAAATGCCTATCGGAAACTACATCTGAAATGCCTATCAGCACCTATATTTGAAATGCCTATCGGCAACCATATCTGGAATGCCTATCGGCACCTATATTTGAAATGCCTATCGGCTTCTATATCTGAAATGCCTATCGGCACCTACTTTTAAAATGCCAATCGGCAACTATATCTGAAATGACTATCGGCACCTATATCTGAAATGCCTATCGGCACCTATTTTTGAAATGCCTATCGAAAACTACATCTGAAATGCCTATCAGCACCTATATTTGAAATGCCTATCGGAAACTACATCTGAAATGCCTATCAGCACCTATATTTGAAATGCCTATCGGCAACCATATCTGGAATGCCTATCGGCACCTATATTTGAAATGCCTATCGGCTTCTATATCTAAAATGCCTATCGGCACCTATTTTTAAAATGCCAATCGGCAACTATATCTGAAATGCCTATCGGCACCTATATCTGAAATGCCTATCGGCACCTATTTTTGAAATGCCTATCGGAAACTACATCTGAAATGCCTATCAGCACCTATATTTGAAATGCCTATCGGCAATCATATCTGAAATGCCTATCGACACCTATATTTGAAATACCTATCGGCTTCTATATCTGAAATGCCTATCGGCACCTATTTTTAAAATGCCAATCGGCAACTATATCTGAAATGCCTATCGGCACCTATATCTGAAATGCCTATCGGCACCAATTTTTGAAATGCCTATCGGAAACTACATCTGAAATGCCTATCAGCACCTATATTTGAAATGCCTATCGGCAACCATATCTGGAATGCCTATCGGCACCTATATTTGAAATGCCTATCGGCTTCTATATCTGAAATGCCTATCGGCACCTATTTTTAAAATGCCAATCGGCAACTATATCTGAAATGCCTATCGGCACCTATATCTGAAATGCCTATCGGCACCTATTTTTGAAATGCCTATCGGAAACTACATCTGAAATGCCTATCAGCACCTATATTTGAAATGCCTATCGGCAACCATATCTGGAATGCCTATCGGCGCCTATATTTGAAACGCCTATCGGCTTCTATATCTGAAATACCTATCAGCGCCTATTTTTAAAATGCCAATCGGCAACTATATCTGAAGTGCCTATCGGCACCTATATCTGAAATGCCAATCGGCACCTATTTTTGAATTGCCTATCGAAAACTACATCTGAAATGCCTATCAGCACCTATATTTGAAATGCCTATCGGCAACCACATCAGAAATGCCTATCGGCACCTATATCTGAAATGCCTTTCGGCATTTATATCTGAAATGCCGGTCGACACCTATATTTGAAATGCCTATCGGCACATATATTTTAAATGCCTATCGGCAACTATATCTGATATGCCTATCGGCACCTATATCTGAAATGCCTATCGGCACCTATTTTTGAAATGCCTATCGGAAACTACATCTAAAATGCCTATCAGCACCTATTTTTAAAATGCCAATCGGTAAGTATATCTGAAATGCCTATCGGCACCTATATCTGAAATGCCTATCGGAACCTATTTTTGAAATGCCTATCGGAAACTACATCTGAAATGACTATCAGCACCTATATTTGAAATGCCTATCGGCAACCATATCTGAAATGCCTATCCACACCTATATTTGAAATACCTATCGGCTTCTATATCTGAAATGCCTATCGGCACCTATTTTTAAAATGCCAATCGGCAACTATATCTGAAATGCCTATCGGCACCTATATCTGAAATGCCTATCGGTACCTATTTTTGAAATGCCTATCGGAAACTACATCTGAAATGATTATCAGCGCTTATATTTAATATGCCTATCGGCAACCATATCTGGAATGCCTATCGGCAACTATATTTGAAATGCCTATCGGCCTCTATATCTGAAATGCCTATCGGCACCTATTTTTAAAATACCAATCGGCAACTATATCTGAAATGCCTATCGGCACCTATATTTGAAATGCCTATCGGCAACCATATCTGAAATGCCTATCGGCACCTATATCTGAAATGCCTATCGGCACCATTTTTTGAAATGTCTATCGGAAACTACATCCGGAATGCCTATCAGCACCTATGTTTGAAATGCCTATCGGCAACCATATCTGGAATGCCTATCGGCACCTATATTTGAAATGCCTATCGGCTTCTATATCTGAAATGCCTATCGACACCTACTTTTAAAATGCCAATCGGCAACTATATCTGAAATGCCTATCGGCACCTATATCTGAAATGCCTATCGGCACCTATTTTTGAAATGCCTATCGGAAACTACATCTGAAATGCCTATCAGCACCTATATTTGAAATGCTTATCGGCAACCATATCTGAAATGCCTATCGACACCTATATTTGAAATCCCTATCGGCTTCTATATCTGAAATGCCTATCGGCACCTATATCTGAAATGCCTATCGACATCTATTTTTAAAATGCCAATTGGCAACTATATCTGAAATGCCTATTGGCACCTATATCTGAAATGCCTATCGGTACCTATTTTTGAAATGCCTATCGGAAACTACAACTGAAATGATTATCAGCACTTATATTTGAAATGCCTATCGGCAACCATTTCTGGAATGCCTATCGGCGCCTATATTTGAAATGCCTTCTATATCTAAAATGCCTATCGGCACCTATTTTTAAAGTGCCAATCGGAAAGTATATCTGAAATGCCTATCTACACCTATAATTGAAATGCCTATCGGAACCTATTTTTGAAATGCCTATCGGAAACAACATCTGAAATGACTCTAAGCACCTATATTTGAAATGTCTATCGGCAACCATATCTGAAATGCCTATCCACACCTGAATTTGAAATACCTATCGGCTTCTATATCTAAAATGCCTATCGGCACCTATTTTTAAAATGCCAATCGGCAACTATATCTGAAATGCCTATCGGCACCTATATCTGAAATGCCTATCGGCACCAACTTTTGAAATGCCTATCGGAAACTCCATCTGAAATGCCTATCAGCACCTATATTTGAAATGCCTATCGGCAACCATATCTGGAATGCCTATCGGCACCTATATTTGAAATGCCTATCGGGTTCTATATCTGAAATGCCAATCGACACCTATTTTTAAAATGCCAATTGGCAACTATATCTGAAATGCCTATCGGCACCTATATCTGAAATGCCTATCGGTACCTATTTTTGAAATGCCTATCGGAAACTACATCTGAATTGATTATCAGCACTTATATTTGAAATGCCTATCGGCAACCATATCTGGAATGCCTATCAGCACCTATATTTGAAATGCCTATCGGCTTCTATATCTGAAATGCCTATCGGCACCTATTTTTAAAATACCAATCGGCAACTATATCTGAAATGCCTATCGGCACCTATATCTGAAATGCCTATCGGCATATATTTTTGAAATGCCTTTCGGAAACTACATCTGAAATGCCTATCTGCTCCTATATTTGAAATGCCTATCGGCAATCATTTCTAAAATGCCTATCGACACCTATATTTGAAATACCTATCGACTTCTATATCTGAAATGCCTATCGGCACCTGTTTTTAAAATGCCAATCGGCAACTATATCTGAAATGCCTATCGGCACCTATATCCGAAATGCCTATCGGCATCAATTTTTGAAATGCCTATCGGTAACTACATCTGAAATGCCTACCAGCACCTATATTTAAAATGCTTATCGACAACCATATCTGAAATGCCTATCGACACCTATATTTGAAAGCCCTATCGGCTTCTATATCTGAAATGCCTATCGGCACCTATTTTTAAAATGCCAATCGGCATTTATATCTGAAGTGCCTATCGGCACCTATATCTGAAATGCCTATCGGCACCTCTTCTTGAAATGCGTATCGAAAACTACATCTGAAATGCCTATCAGCACCTATATTTGAAATGCCTATCGGCAACCACATCAGAAATGCCTATCGGCACCTATATCTGAAATGCCTTTCGGCGTTTATATCTGAAATGCCGGTCGACACCTATATTTGAAATGCCTATCGGCACTTTTATTTTAAATGCCTATCGGCAACTATATCTGATAAGCTTATCGGCACCTATATCTGAAATGCCTATCGGCACCTATTTTTGAAATGCCAATCTTTAAGTATATCTGAAATGCCTATCGGCACCTATATCTAAAATGCCTATCGGAACCTATTTTTGAAATGCCTATCGGAAACTACATCTGAAATGACTGTCAGCACCTATATTTGAAATGCCTATCGGCAACCATATCTGAAATGCCTATCCACACCTATATTTGAAATACCTATCGGCTTCTATATCTAAAATGCCTATCGGCACCTATTTTTAAAATGCCAATCGGTAAGTATATCTGAAATGCCTATCGGCACCTATGTCTAAAATGCTTATCGGAACCTATTTTTGAAATGCCTATCGGAAACTACATCTGAAATTACTATCAGCACCTATATTTGAAATGCCTATCGGCAACCATATCTGAAATGCCTATCCACACCTATATTTGAAATACCTATCGGCTTCTATATCTAAAATGCCTATCGGCACCTATTTTTAAAATGCTAATCGGCAACTACATCTGAAATGCCTATCGGCTTATATATCTGAAATGCCTATCGGCACCTATTTTTAAAATGCCAATCGGCAACTATATCTGAAATGCCAATCGGCACCTATATCTGAAATGCCTATCGGCACCTATTTTTGAAATGCCTATCGGAAACTACATCTGAAATGCCTATCAGCACCTATATTTGAAATGCCTATCGGCAACGATATCTGAAATGCCTATCGACACCTATATTTGAAATCCCTATCAGCTTCTATATCTGAAATGCCTATCGGCACCTATTTTTAAAATGCCAATCGGCAACTATATCTGAAATGTCAATCGGCACCTATATCTGAAATGCCTATCGACACCTATTTTTAAAATGCCAATTGGCAACTATATCTAAAATGCCTATCGGCACCTATATCTGAAATCCCTATCGGTACCTATTTTTGAAATGCCTATCGGAAACTACATCTAAAATGATTATCAGCACTTATATTTGAAATGCCTATCGGCAACCATATCTGGAAAGCCTATCGGCACCTATATTTGAAATGCCTATCGGCTGCTATATCTAAAATGCCTATCGGCACCTATTTTTAAAATACCAATCGGCAACTATATCTGAAATGCCTATTGGCACCTATATCTGAAATGCCTATCGGCACCTATTTTTGAAATGCCTATCGGAAACTCCATCTGAAATGCCTATCAGCACCTATATTTGAAATGCCTATCGGCAACCATATCTGGAATGCCTACCGGCACCTATATTTGAAATGCCTATCGGCAACCATATCTGGAATGCCTATCGGCACCTATATTTGAAATGCCTATCGGCTTCTATATCTGAAATGCCCATCGGCACCTATATTTGAAATGCCTATCGGCAACCATATCTGAAATGCCTATCGACACCTATATTTGAAATACCTATCGGCTTCTATATCTGACATGCCTATCGGTACATATTTTTAAAATGCCAATCGGTAACTATATCTGAAATGCCTATCGGCACCTATATCTGAAATGCCTATCGGCACCATTTTTTGAAATGCCTATCGGAAACTACATCCGGAATGCCTATCAGCACCTATATTTGAAATGCCTATCGGCAACCATATCTGGAATGCCTATCGGCACCTATATTTGAAATGCCTATCGGCTTCTATATCTGAAATGCCTATCGACACCAATTTTTGAAATGCCTATCGGAAACTACTTCTGAAATGCCTATCAGCATCTATATTTGAAATGCCTATCGGCAACCATATCTGGAATGCCTATCGACACCTATATTTAAAATCCCTATCGGCTTCTATATCTGAAATGCCTATCGGCACCTATTTTTAAAATGCCAATCGGCAACTATATCTGAAATGCCTATCGGCACCTATATCTGAAATGCCTATCGGCACCTATTTTTGAAATGCCTATCGGAAACTACATCTGAAATGCCTATCAGCAAATATATTTGAAATGCTTATCGGCAACCATATCTGAAATGCCTATCGACACCTATATTTAAAATCCCTATCGGCTTCTATATCTGAAATGCCTATCGGCACCTATTTTTAAAATGCCAATCGGCAACTATATCTGAAATGCCTATCGGCACCTATATCTGAAATGCCTATCGGCACCAATTTTTGAAATGCCTATCGGAAACTACATCTGAAATGCCTATCAGCACCTATATTTGAAATGCCTATCGGCAACCATATCTGGAATGCTCATCGGCACCTATATTTGAAATGCCTATCGGCTTATATATCTGAAATGCCTATCGGCACCTATTTTTAAAATGCCAATCGGCAACTATATCTGAAATGCCTATCGGCACCTATATCTGAAATGCCTATCGGCACCTATTTTTGAAATGCCTATCGGAAACTACATCTGAAATGCCTATCAGCACCTATATTTGAAATGCCTATCGGCAATCATATCTGAAATGCCTATCGACACCTCTATTTGAAATACCTATCGGCTTCTATATCTGAAATGCCTATCGGCACCTATTTTTAAAATGCCAATCGGCAACTATATCTGAAATGCCTATCGGCACCTATATCTGAAATGCCTATAGGCACCAATTTTTGAAATGCCTATCGGAAACTACATCTGAAATGCCTATCAGCACCTATATTTGAAATGCCTATCGGCAACCATATCTGGAATGCCTATCGGCGCCTATATTTGAAATGCCTATCGGCTTCTATATCTGAAATACCTATCGGCGCCTATTTTTATAATGCCAATCGGCAACTATATCTGAAGTGCCTATCGGCACCTATATCTGAAATCCTTATCGGCACCTTTTTTTGAAATGCCTATCGGAAACTACATCTGAAATGCCTATCAGCACCTATATTTGAAATGCCTATCGGCAACCATATCTGGAATGCCTATCGGCGCCTATATTTGAAATACCTATCGGCTTCTATATCTGAAATGCCTATCGGCACCTATTTTTAAAATGCCAATCGGCAACTATATCTGAAATGCCTATCAGCACCTATATTTGAAATGCCTATCAACAACCACATCAGAAATGCCTATCGGCACCTATATCTGAAATGCCTTTCGGCATTTATATCTGAAATGCCGGTCGACACCTATATTTGAAATGCCTCTCGGCACATATATTTTAAATGCCTATCGGCAACTATATCTGATATGCCTATCGGCAACTATATCTGAAATGCCTATCGGCACCTATTTTTGAAATGCCTATCGGAAACTACATCTAAAATGCCTATCGGCACCTATTTTTAAAATGCCAATCGGCAAGTATATCTGAAATGCCTATCGGCACCTATATCTGAAATGCCTATCGGAACCTATTTTTGAAATGCCTATCGGAAACTACATCTGAAATGACTATCAGCACCTATATTGGAAATGCTTATCGGCAACCATATCTGAAATCCCTATCGAAACCTATATTTAAAATCCCTATCGGCTTCTATATCTGAAATGCCTATCGGCACCTATTTTTAAAATGCCAATCGGCAACTATATCCGAAATGCCTATCGGCACCTATATCTGAAATGCCTATCGGCACCAATTTTTGAAATGCTTATCGGAAACTACATCTGAAATGCCTATCAGCACCTATATTTGAAATGCCTATCGGCAACCATATCTGGAATGCTCAGCGGCACCTATATTTGAAATGCCTATCGGCTTATATATTTGAAATGCCTATCGGCACCTATTTTTAAAATGCCAATCGGCAACTATATCTGAAATGCCTATCGGCACCTATATCTGAAATGCCTATCGGCACCTATTTTTGAAATGCCTATCGGAAACTACATCTGAAATGCCTATCGGCACCTTTATCTATAATGCCTATCGGACCCCAATTTTTGAAATGCCTATCGGAAACTACATCTGAAATGCCTATCAGCACCTATATTTGAAATGCCTATCGGCAACCATATCTGGAATGCCTCTCGGCGCCTATATTTGAAATGCCTATCGGCTTCTATATCTGAAATACCTATCGGCGCCTATTTTTAAAATGCCAATCGGCAACTATATCTGAAGTGCCTATCGGCACCTATATCTGAAATGCCTATCGGCACCTTTTTTTGAAATGCCTATCGAAAACTACATCTGAAATGCCTATCAGCACTTATATTTGAAATGCCTATCGGCAACCACATCAGAAATGCCTATCGGCACCTATATCTGAAATGCCTTTCGGCATTTATATCTGAAATGCCGGTCGACACCTATATTTGAAATTCCTATCGGCACATATATTTTAAATGCCTATCGGCAACTATATCTGATATGCGTATCGGCACCTATATCTGAAATGCCTATCGGCACCTATTTTTGAAATGCCTATCGGAAACTACATCTAAAATGCCTATCGGCACCTATTTTTAAAATGCCAATCGGTAAGTATATCTGAAATGCCTATCGGCACCTATATCTGAAATGCCTATCGAAACCTATTTTTGAAATGCCTATGGGAAACTACATCTGAAATGACTATCAGCACCTATATTTGAAATGCCTATCGGCAACCATATCTGAAATGCCTATCCACACCTATATTTGAAATACCTATCGGCTTCTATATCTGAAATGCCTATCGGCACCTATTTTTAAAATGCCAATCGGCAACTATATCTGAAATGCCTATCGGCACCTATATCTGAAATGCCTATCGGTACCTATTTTTGAAATGCCTATCGGAAACTACATCTGAAATGATTATCAGCGCTTATATTTGATATGCCTATCGGCAACCATATCTGGAATGCCTATCGGCAACTATATTTGAAATGCCTATCGGCCTCTATATCTGAAATGCCTATCGGCACCTATTTTTAAAATACCAATCGGCAACTATATCTGAAATGCCTATCGGCACCTATATTTGAAATGCCTATCGGCAACCATATCTGAAATGCCTATCGGCACCTATATCTGAAATGCCTATCGGCACCATTTTTTGAAATGTCTATCGGAAACTACATCCGGAATGCCTATCAGCACCTATATTTGAAATGCCTATCGGCAACCATATCTGGAATGCCTATCGGCACCTATATTTGAAATGCCTATCGGCTTCTATATCTGAAATGCCTATCGACACCTATTTTTAAAATGCCAATCGGCAACTATATCTGAAATGCCTATCGGCACCTATATCTGAAATGCCTATCGGCACCTATTTTTGAAATGCCTATCGGAAACTACATCTGAAATGCCTATCAGCACCTATATTTGAAATGCTTATCGGCAACCATATCTGAAATGCCTATCGACACCTATATTTGAAATCCCTATCGGCTTCTATATCTGAAATGCCTATCGGCACCTATATCTGAAATGCCTATCGACACCTATTTTTAAAATGCCAATTGGCAACTATATCTGAAATGCCTATTGGCACCTATATCTGAAATGCCTATCGGTACCTATTTTTGAAATGCCTATCGGAAACTACAACTGAAATGATTATCAGCACTTATATTTGAAATGCCTATCGGCAACCATTTCTGGAATGCCTATCGGCGCCTATATTTGAAATGCCTATCGGCTTCTATATCTAAAATGCCTATCGGCACCTATTTTTAAAGTGCCAATCGGAAAGTATATCTGAAATGCCTATCTACACCTATAATTGAAATGCCTATCGGAACCTATTTTTGAAATGCCTATCGGAAACAACATCTGAAATGACTCTCAGCACCTATATTTGAAATGCCTATCGGCAACCATATCTGAAATGCCTATCCACACCTGAATTTGAAATACCTATCGGCTTCTATATCTAAAATGCCTATCGGCACCTATTTTTAAAATGCCAATCGGCAACTATATCTGAAATGCCTATCGGCACCTATATCTGAAATGCCTATCGGCACCAACTTTTGAAATGCCTATCGGAAACTCCATCTGAAATGCCTATCAGCACCTATATTTGAAATGCCTATCGGCAACCATATCTGGAATGCCTATCGGCACCTATATTTAAATGCCTATCGGGTTCTATATCTGAAATGCCAATCGACACCTATTTTTAAAATGCCAATTGGCAAATATATCTGAAATGCCTATCGGCACCTATATCTGAAATGCCTATCGGTACCTATTTTTGAAATGCCTATCGGAAACTACATCTGAATTGATTATCAGCACTTATATTTGAAATGCCTATCGGCAACCACATCAGAAATGCCTATCGGCACCTATATCTGAAATGCCTTTCGGCGTTTATATCTGAAATGCCGGTCGACACCTATATTTGAAATGCCTATCGGCACTTTTATTTTAAATGCCTATCGGCAACTATATCTGATAAGCTTATCGGCACCTATATCTGAAATGCCTATCGGCACCTATTTTTGAAATGCCAATCTTTAAGTATATCTGAAATGCCTATCGGCACCTATATCTAAAATGCCTATCGGAACCTATTTCTGAAATGCCTATCGGAAACTACATCTGAAATGACTGTCAGCACCTATATTTGAAATGCCTATCGGCAACCATATCTGAAATGCCTATCCACACCTATATTTGAAATACCTATCGGCTTCTATATCTAAAATGCCTATCGGCACCTATTTTTAAAATGCCAATCGGTAAGTATATCTGAAATGCCTATCGGCACCTATATCTAAAATGCTTATCGGAACCTATTTTTGAAATGCCTATCGGAAACTACATCTGAAATTACTATCAGCACCTATATTTGAAATGCCTATCGGCAACCATATCTGAAATGCCTATCAACACCTATATTTGAAATACCTATCGGCTTCTATATCTAAAATGCCTATCGGCACCTATTTTTAAAATGCCAATCGGCAACTACATCTGAAATGCCTATCGGCTTATATATCTGAAATGCCTATCGGCACCTATTTTTAAAATGCCAATCGGCAACTATATCTGAAATGCCAATCGGCACCTATATCTGAAATGCCTATCGGCACCTATTTTTGAAATGCCTATCGGAAACTACATCTGAAATGCCTAATAGCACCTATATTTGAAATGCCTATCGGCAACCATATCTGAAATGCCTATCGACACCTATATTTGAAATCCCTATCGGCTTCTATATCTGAAATGCCTATCGGCACCTATGTTTAAAATGCCAATCGGCAACTATATCTGAAATGCCAATCGGCACCTATATCTGAAATGCCTATCGACACCTATTTTTAAAATGCCAATTGGCAACTATATCTGAAATGCCTATCGGCACCTATATCTGAAATCCCTATCGGTACCTATTTTTGAAATGCCTATCGGAAACTACATCTAAAATGATTATCAGCACTTATATTTGAAATGCCTATCGGCAACCATATCTGGAAAGCCTATCGGCACCTATATTTGAAATGCCTATCGGCTTCTATATCTGAAATGCCTATCGGCACCTATTTTTAAAATACCAATCGGCAACTATATCTGAAATGCCTATTGGCACCTATATCTGAAATGCCTATCGGCACCTATTTTTGAAATGCCTATCGGAAACTCCATCTGAAATGCCTATCAGCACCTATATTTGAAATGCCTATCGGCAACCATATCTGGAATGCCTACCGGCACCTATATTTGAAATGCCTATCGGCAACCATATCTGGAATGCCTATCGGCACCTATATTTGAAATGCCTATCGGCTTCTATATCTGAAATGCCTATCGACACCTATTTTTAAAATGCCAATCGGCAACTATATCTGAAATGCCTATCGGCACCTATATCTGAAATGCCTATCGGCACCTATTTTTGAAATGCCTATCGGAAACTACATCTAAAATGCCTATCAGCACCTTTATTTGAAATGCTTATCGGCAACCATATCTGAAATAGCTATCGACCACCTATATTTGAAATCCCTATCGGCTTCTATATCTGAAATGCCTATCGGCACCAATTTTTAAAATGCCAATCGGCAACTATATCTGAAATGCCTATCGGCACCTATATCGGAAATGCCTATCGGCACCAATTTTTGAAATGCCTATCGGAAACTACATCTGAAATTCCTATCAGCACCTATATTTACAATGCCTATCGGCAACCATATCTGGAATGCCTATCGGCGCCTATATCTGAAATGCCTATCGGCTTCTATATCTGAAATTCCTATCGGCACCTATTTTTAAAATGCCAATCGGCAAATATATCTGAAATGCCTATCGGCAACTATATCTGAAATGCCTATCGGCACCAATTTTTGAAATGCCTATCGGAAACTACATCTGAAATTCCTATCAGCACCTATATTTGAAATGCCTATCGGCAACCATATCTGGAATGCCTATCGGCGCCTATATCTGAAATGCCTATCGGCCTCTATATCTGAAATTCCTATCGGCACCTATTTTTAAAATGCCAATCGGCAACTATATCTGAAATGCCTATCGGCACCTATATCTGAAATGCCTATCGGCACCTATTTTTGAAATGCCTATCGAAAACTACATCTGAAATGCCTATCAGCACCTATATTTGAAATGCCTATCGGCAACCACATCAGAAATGCCTATCGGCACCTATATCTGAAATGCCTTTCGGCATTTATATCTGAAATGCCGGTCGACACCTATATTTGAAATGGCTATCGGCACATATATTTTAAATGCCTATCGGCAACTATATCTGATATGCCTATCGGCACCTATATCTGAAATGCCTATCGGCACCTATTTTTGAAATGCCTATCGGAAACTACATCTAAAATGCCTATCGGCACCTATTTTTAAAATGCCAATCGGTAAGTATATCTGAAATGCCTATCGGCACCTATATCTGAAATGCCTATCGGAACCTATTTTTGAAATGCCTATCGGAAACTACATCTGAAATTACTATCAGCACCTATATTTGAAATGCCTATCGGCAACCATATCTGAAATGCCTATCCACACCTATATTTGAAATACCTATCGGCTTCTATATCTAAAATGCCTATCGGCACCTATTTTTAAGATGCCAATCGGCAACTACATCTGAAATGCCTATCGGCTTATATATCTGAAATGCCTATCGGCACCTATTTTTAAAATGCCAATCGGCAACTATATCTGAAATGCCAATCGGCACCTATATCTGAAATGCCTATCGGCACCTATTTTTGAAATGCCTATCGGAAACTACATCTGAAATGCCTATCAGCACCTATATTTGAAATGCCTATCGGCAACCATATCTGAAATGCCTATCGACACCTATATTTGAAATCCCTATCGGCTTCTATATCTGAAATGCTTATCGGCACCTATTTTTGAAATGCCAATCGGCAACTATATCTGAAATGCCAATCGGCACCTATATCTGAAATGCCTATCGACACCTATTTTTAAAATGCCAATTGGCAACTATATCTGAAATGCCTATCGGCACCTATATCTGAAATGCCTATCGGTACCTATTTTTGAAATGCCTATCGGAAACAACATCTAAAATGATTATCAGCACTTATATTTGAAATGCCTATCGGCAACCATATCTGGAAAGCCTATCGGCACCTATATTTGAAATGCCTATCGGCTTCTATATCTGAAATGCCTATCGGCACCTATTTTTAAAATACCAATCGGCAACTATATCTGAAATGCCTATCGGCACCTATATCTGAAATGCCTATCGGCACCTATTTTTGAAATGCCTATCGGAAATTCCATCTGAAATGCCTATCAGCACCTATATTTGAAATGCCTATCGGCAACCATATCTGGAATGCCTACCGGCACCTATATTTGAAATGCCTATCGGCAACCATATCTGGAATGCCTATCGGCACCTATATTTGAAATGCCTATCGGCTTCTATATCTGAAATGCCTATCGACACCTATTTTTAAAATGCCAATCGGCAACTATATCTGAAATGCCTATCGGCACCTATATCTGAAATGCCTATCGGCACCTATTTTTGAAATGCCTATCGGAAACTACATCTAAAATGCCTATCAGCACCTTTATTTGAAATACTTATCGGCAACCATATCTGAAATAGCTATCGACACCTATATTTGAAATCTCCATCGGCTTCTATATCTGAAATGCCTATCGGCACCTATTTTTAAAATGCCAATCGGCAACTATATCTGAAATGCCTATCGGCACCTATATCTGAAATGCCTATCGGCACCAATTTTTGAAATGCCTATCGGAAACTACATCTGAAATGCCTATCAGCACCTATATTTGAAATGCCTATCGGCAACCATATCTGGAATGCTCATCGGCACCTATATTTGAAATGCCTATCGGCTTATATATCTGAAATGCCTATCGGCACCTATTTTTAAAATGCCAATCGGCAACTATATCTGAAATGCCTATCGGCACCTATATCTGAAATGCCTATCGGCACCAATTTTTGAAATGCCTATCGGAAACTACATCTGAAATGCCTATCAGCACCTATATTTGAAATGCCTATCGGCAACCATATCTGGAATGCCTATCGGCGCCTATATCTGAAATGCCTATCGGCTTCTATATCTGAAATTCCTATCGGCACCTATTTTTAAAATGCCAATCGGCAACTATATCTGAAATGCCTATCGGCACCTATATCTGATATGCCTATCGGCACCTATTTTTGAAATGCCTATCGGAAACTACATCTGAAATGCCTATCAGCACCTATATTTGAAATGCCTATCGGCAACCATATCTGGAATGCCTATCGGCGCCTATATTTGAAATTCCTATCGGCTTCTATATCTGAAATACCTATCGGCGCCTATTTTTAAAATGCCAATCGGCAACTATATCTGAAGTGCCTATCGGCACCTATATCTGAAATGCCTATCGGCACCTATTTTTGAAATGCCTATCGAAAACTACATCTGAAATGCCTATCAGCACCTATATTTGAAATGCCTATCGGCAACCACATCAGAAATGCCTATCGGCACCTATATCTGAAATGCCTTTCGGCATTTATATCTGAAATGCCGATCGACACCTATATTTGAAATGCCTATCGGCACTTTTATTTTAAATGCCTATCGGCAACTATATCTGATAAGCCTATCGGCACCTATATCTGAAATGCCTATCGGCACCTATTTTTGAAATGCCTATCGGCAACCATATCTGGAATGCCTATCGGCGCCTATATTTGAAATGCCTATCGGCTTCTATATCTGAAATGCCTATCGGCACCTATTTTTAAAATGCCAATCGGCATTTATATCTGAAGTGCCTATCGGCACCTATATCTGAAATGCCTATCGGCACCTATTTTTGAAATGCCTATCGAAAACTACATCTGAAATGCCTATCAGCACCTATATTTGAAATGCCTATCGGCAACCACATCAAAAATGCCTATCGGCACCTATATCTGAAATGCCTTTCGGCATTTATATCTGAAATGCCGATCGACACCTATATTTGAAATGCCTATCGGCACTTTTATTTTAAATGCCTATCGGCAACTATATCTGATAAGCCTATCGGCACCTATATCTGAAATACCTATCGGCACCTATTTTTAAAATGCCAATCTTTAAGTATATCTGAAATGCCTATCGGCACCTATATCTAAAATGCCTATCGGAACCTTTTTTTGAAATGCCTATCGGAAACTACATCTGAAATGACTATCAGCACCTATATTTGAAATGCCTATCGGCAACCATATCTGAAATGCCTATCCACACCTATATTTGAAATACCTATCGGCATCTATATCTAAAATGCCTATCGGCACCTATTTTTAAAATGCCAATCGGTAAGTATATCTGAAATGCCTATTGGCACCTATATCTAAAATGCCTATCGTAACCTATTTTTGAAATGCCTATCGGAAACTACATCTGAAATGACTATCAGCACCTATATTTGAAATGCCTATCGGCAACCATAACTGAAATGCCTATCCACACCTATATTTGAAATACCTATCGGCTTCTATATCAAAAATGCCTGTCGGCACCTATTTTTAAAATGCCAATCGGCAACTACATCTGAAATGCCTATCGGCTTATATATCTGAAATGCCTATCGGCACCTATTTTTAAAATGCCAATCGGCGACTATATCTGAAATGCCAATCGGTACCTATATCTGAAATGCCTATCGACACCTATTTTTAAAATGCCAATTGGCAACTATATCTGAAATGCCTATCGGCACCTATATCTGAAATGCCTATCGACACCAATTTTTAAAATGCCAATTGACAACTATATCTGAAATGCCTATCGGCACCTATATCTGAAATGCCTATCGGTACCTATTTTTGAAATGCCTATCGGAAACTACATCTAAAATGATTATCAGCACTTATATTTGAAATGCCTATCGGCAACCATATCTGGAATGCCTATCGGCGCCTATATTTGAAATGCCTATCGGCTTCTATATCTAAAATGCCTATCGGCACCTATTTTTAAAATGCCAATCGGAAAGTATATCTGAAATGCCTATCTACACCTATAATTGAAATGCACATCGGAACCTATTTTTGAAATGCCTATCGGAAACAACATCTGAAATGACTATCAGCACCTATATTTGAAATGCCTATCGGCAACCATATCTGAAATGCCTATCCACACCTGTATTTGAAATACCTATCGGCTTCTATATCTAAAATGCCTATCGGCACCTATTTTTAAAATGCCAATCGGCAGATATATCTTAAATGCCTATCGGCACCTATATCTGAAATGCCTATCGGCACCAACTTTTGAAATGCCTATCGGAAACTCCATCTGAAATGCCTATCAGCACCTATATTTGAAATGCCTATCGGCAACCATATCTGGAATGCCTATCGGCACCTATATTTGAAATGCCTATCGGGCTTATTATCTGAAATGCCTATCGACACCTATTTTTAAAATGCCAATTGGCAACTATATCTGAAATGCCTATCGGCACCTATAACTGAAATGCCTATCGGTACCTATTTTTGAAATGCCTATCGGAAACTACATCTGAAATGATTATCAGCACTTATATTTGAAATGCCTATCGGCAACCATATCTGGAATGCCTATCGGAACCTATATTTGAAATGCCTATCGGCTTCTATATCTGAAATGCCTATCGGCACCTATTTTAAAAATACCAAACGGCAACTATATCTGAAATGCCTATCGGCACCTATATCTGAAATGCCTATCGGCAACCATATCTGAAATGCCTATCGACACCTATATTTGAAATACCTATCGGCTTCTATATCTGAAATGCCTATCGGCACCTGTTTTTAAAATGCCAATCGGCAACTATATCTGAAATGCCTATCGGCACCTATATCCGAAATGCCTATCGGCATCAATTTTTGAAATGCCTATCGGTAACTACATCTGAAATGCCTACCAGCACCTATATTTGAAATGCTTATCGGCAACCATATCTGAAATGCCTATCGACACCTATATTTGAAATCCCTATCGGCTTCTATATCTGAAATGCCTATCGGCACCCATTTTTAAAATGCCAATCGGCAGATATATCTTAAATGCCTATCGGCACCTATATCTGAAATGCCTATCGGCACCAACTTTTGAAATGCCTATCGGAAACTCCATCTGAAATGCCTATCAGCACCTATATTTGAAATGCCTATCAGCAACCATATCTGGAATGCCTATCGGCACCTATATTTGAAAAGCCTATCGGCTTCTATATCTGAAATGCCTATCGACACCTATTTTTAAAATGCCAATCGGCAACTATATCTGAAATGCCTATCGGCACCTATATCTGAAAGGCCTATCGGCACCTATTTTTGAAATGCCTATCGGAAACTACATCTGAAATGCCTATCAGCACCTATATTTGAAATGCTTATCGGCAACCATATCTGAAATGCCTATCGACACCTATATTTGAAATCCCTATCGGCTTCTATATCTGAAATGCCTATCGGCACCTATTTTTAAAATGCCAATCGACAACTATATCTGAAATGCCTATCGGCACCTATATCTGAAATGCCTATCGGCACCTATTTTTGAAATGCCTATCGGAAACTACATCTGAAATGCCTATCAGCACCTATATTTGAAATGCCTATCGGCAACCATATCTGGAATGCCTATCGGCGCCTATATTTGAAATGCCTATCGGCTTCTATATCTGAAATGCCTTTCGGCACCTATTTTTAAAATGCCAATCGGCATTTATATCTGAAGTGCCTATCGGCACCTATATCTGAAATGCCTATCGGCACCTATTTTTTAAATGCCTATCGAAAACTACTTCTGAAATGCCTATCAGCACCTATATTTGAAATGCCTATCGGCAACCACATCAGAAATGCCTATCGGCACCTATATCTGAAATGCCTTTCGGCTTTTATAACTGAAATGCCGATCGACACCTATATTTTAAATGCCTATCGGAGCTTTTATTTTAAATGCCTATCGGCAACTATATCTGATAAGCCTATCGGCAC
Organism: Venustoraphidia nigricollis; assembly: GCA_034508555.1. Classification (NCBI taxonomy): domain Eukaryota; kingdom Metazoa; phylum Arthropoda; class Insecta; order Raphidioptera; family Raphidiidae; genus Venustoraphidia; species Venustoraphidia nigricollis. Next base: position 82,379 of record JAVRKA010000222.1, on the reverse strand, counting down.
CTATATCTGAAATGCCTATCGGCACCTATTTTTGAAATGCCAATCTTTAAGTATATCTGAAATGCCTATCAGCACCTATATCTAAAATGCCTATCGGAAACTACATCTGAAATGACTATCAGCACCTATATTTGAAATGCCTATCGGCAACCATATCTAAAATGCCTCTCCACACCTATATTTGAAATACCTATCGGCTTCTATATCTAAAATGCCTATCGGCACCTATTTTTAAAATGCCAATCGGCAACTACATCTGAAATGCCTATCGGCTTATATATCTGAAATGCCTATCGGCACCTATTTTTAAAATGCCAATCGGCAACTATATCTGAAATGCCAATCGGCACCTATATCTGAAATGCCTATCGGCACCTATTTTTGAAATGCCTATCGGAAACTACATCTGAAATGCCTATCAGCACCTATATTTGAAATGCCTATCGGCAACCATATCTGAAATGCCTATCGACACCTATATTTGAAATCCCTATCGGCTTCTATATCTGAAATGCCTATCGGCACCTATTTTTAAAAATCAATCGGCAACTATATCTGAAATGCCAATCTACACCTATATCTGAAATGCCTATCGACACCTATTTTTAAAATGCCAATTGGCAACAATATCTGAAATGCCTATCGGCACCTATATCTAAAATGCCTATCGGAACCTATTTTTGAAATGCCTATCGGAAACTACATCTGAAATGACTATCAGCACCCATATTTGAAATGCCTATCGGCAACCATATCTGAAACGCCTATCCACACCTATATTTGAAATACCTATCGGCTTCTATATCTAAAATGCTTATCGGCACCTATTTTTAAAATGCCAATCGGTAAGTATATCTGAAATGCCTATCGGCACCTATATCTGAAATACCTATCGGCACCTATTTTTAAAATGCCAATCTTTAAGTATATCTGAAATGCCTATCGGCACCTATATCTAAAATGCCTATCGGAACCTTTTTTTGAAATGCCTATCGGAAACTACATCTGAAATGACTATCAGCACCTATATTTGAAATGCCTATCGGCAACCATATCTGAAATGCCTATCCACACCTATATTTGAAATACCTATCGGCATCTATATCTAAAATGCCTATCGGCACCTATTTTTAAAATGCCAATCGGTAAGTATATCTGAAATGCCTATTGGCACCTATATCTAAAATGCCTATCGTAACCTATTTTTGAAATGCCTATCGGAAACTACATCTGAAATGACTATCAGCACCTATATTTGAAATGCCTATCGGCAACCATAACTGAAATGCCTATCCACACCTATATTTGAAATACCTATCGGCTTCTATATCAAAAATGCCTGTCGGCACCTATTTTTAAAATGCCAATCGGCAACTACATCTGAAATGCCTATCGGCTTATATATCTGAAATGCCTATCGGCACCTATTTTTAAAATGCCAATCGGCAACTATATCTGAAATGCCAATCGGTACCTATATCTGAAATGCCTATCGACACCTATTTTTAAAATGCCAATTGGCAACTATATCTGAAATGCCTATCGGCACCTATATCTGAAATGCCTATCGACACCAATTTTTAAAATGCCAATTGACAACTATATCTGAAATGCCTATCGGCACCTATATCTGAAATGCCTATCGGTACCTATTTTTGAAATGCCTATCGGAAACTACATCTAAAATGATTATCAGCACTTATATTTGAAATGCCTATCGGCAACCATATCTGGAATGCCTATCGGCGCCTATATTTGAAATGCCTATCGGCTTCTATATCTAAAATGCCTATCGGCACCTATTTTTAAAATGCCAATCGGAAAGTATATCTGAAATGCCTATCTACACCTATAATTGAAATGCACATCGGAACCTATTTTTGAAATGCCTATCGGAAACAACATCTGAAATGACTATCAGCACCTATATTTGAAATGCCTATCGGCAACCATATCTGAAATGCCTATCCACACCTGTATTTGAAATACCTATCGGCTTCTATATCTAAAATGCCTATCGGCACCTATTTTTAAAATGCCAATCGGCAGATATATCTTAAATGCCTATCGGCACCTATATCTGAAATGCCTATCGGCACCAACTTTTGAAATGCCTATCGGAAACTCCATCTGAAATGCCTATCAGCACCTATATTTGAAATGCCTATCGGCAACCATATCTGGAATGCCTATCGGCACCTATATTTGAAATGCCTATCGGGCTTATTATCTGAAATGCCTATCGACACCTATTTTTAAAATGCCAATTGGCAACTATATCTGAAATGCCTATCGGCACCTATAACTGAAATGCCTATCGGTACCTATTTTTGAAATGCCTATCGGAAACTACATCTGAAATGATTATCAGCACTTATATTTGAAATGCCTATCGGCAACCATATCTGGAATGCCTATCGGAACCTATATTTGAAATGCCTATCGGCTTCTATATCTGAAATGCCTATCGGCACCTATTTTAAAAATACCAAACGGCAACTATATCTGAAATGCCTATCGGCACCTATATCTGAAATGCCTATCGGCAACCATATCTGAAATGCCTATCGACACCTATATTTGAAATACCTATCGGCTTCTATATCTGAAATGCCTATCGGCACCTGTTTTTAAAATGCCAATCGGCAACTATATCTGAAATGCCTATCGGCACCTATATCCGAAATGCCTATCGGCATCAATTTTTGAAATGCCTATCGGTAACTACATCTGAAATGCCTACCAGCACCTATATTTGAAATGCTTATCGGCAACCATATCTGAAATGCCTATCGACACCTATATTTGAAATCCCTATCGGCTTCTATATCTGAAATGCCTATCGGCACCCATTTTTAAAATGCCAATCGGCAGATATATCTTAAATGCCAATCGGCACCTATATCTGAAATGCCTATCGGCACCAACTTTTGAAATGCCTATCGGAAACTCCATCTGAAATGCCTATCAGCACCTATATTTGAAATGCCTATCAGCAACCATATCTGGAATGCCTATCGGCACCTATATTTGAAAAGCCTATCGGCTTCTATATCTGAAATGCCTATCGACACCTATTTTTAAAATGCCAATCGGCAACTATATCTGAAATGCCTATCGGCACCTATATCTGAAAGGCCTATCGGCACCTATTTTTGAAATGCCTATCGGAAACTACATCTGAAATGCCTATCAGCACCTATATTTGAAATGCTTATCGGCAACCATATCTGAAATGCCTATCGACACCTATATTTGAAATCCCTATCGGCTTCTATATCTGAAATGCCTATCGGCACCTATTTTTAAAATGCCAATCGGCAACTATATCTGAAATGCCTATCGGCACCTATATCTGAAATGCCTATCGGCACCTATTTTTGAAATGCCTATCGGAAACTACATCTGAAATGCCTATCAGCACATATATTTGAAATGCCTATCGGCAACCATATCTGGAATGCCTATCGGCGCCTATATTTGAAATGCCTATCGGCTTCTATATCTGAAATGCCTTTCGGCACCTATTTTTAAAATGCCAATCGGCATTTATATCTGAAGTGCCTATCGGCACCTATATCTGAAATGCCTATCGGCACCTATTTTTTAAATGCCTATCGAAAACTACTTCTGAAATGCCTATCAGCACCTATATTTGAAATGCCTATCGGCAACCACATCAGAAATGCCTATCGGCACCTATATCTGAAATGCCTTTCGGCTTTTATAACTGAAATGCCGATCGACACCTATATTTTAAATGCCTATCGGCACTTTTATTTTAAATGCCTATCGGCAACTATATCTGATAAGCCTATCGGCACCTATATCTGAAATGCCTATCGGCACCTATTTTTAAAATGCCAATCTTTAAGTATATCTGAAATGCCTATCAGCACCTATATCTAAAATGCCTATCGGAAACTACATCTGAAATGACTATCAGCACCTATATTTGAAATGCCTATCGGCAACCATATCTAAAATGCCTCTCCACACCTATATTTGAAATACCTATCGGCTTCTATATCTAAAATGCCTATCGGCACCTATTTTTAAAATGCCAATCGGCAACTACATCTGAAATGCCTATCGGCTTATATATCTGAAATGCCTATCGGCACCTATTTTTAAAATGCCAATCGGCAACTATATCTGAAATGCCAATCGGCACCTATATCTGAAATGCCTATCGGCACCTATTTTTGAAATGCCTATCGGAAACTACATCTGAAATGCCTATCAGCACCTATATTTGAAATGCCTATCGGCAACCATATCTGAAATGCCTATCGACACCTATATTTGAAATCCCTATCGGCTTCTATATCTGAAATGCCTATCGGCACCTATTTTTAAAAATCAATCGGCAACTATATCTGAAATGCCAATCTACACCTATATCTGAAATGCCTATCGACACCTATTTTTAAATTGCCAATTGGCAACAATATCTGAAATGCCTATCGGCACCTATATCTAAAATGCCTATCGGAACCTATTTTTGAAATGCCTATCGGAAACTACATCTGAAATGACTATCAGCACCTATATTTGAAATGCCTATCGGCAACCATATCTGAAACGCCTATCCACACCTATATTTGAAATACCTATCGGCTTCTATATCTAAAATGCTTATCGGCACCTATTTTTAAAATGCCAATCGGTAAGTATATCTGAAATGCCTATCGGCACCTATATCTAAAATGCCTATCGGAACCTATTTTTGAAATGCCTATCGGAAATTACATCTGAAATTACTATCAGCACCTATATTTGAAATGCCTATCGGCAACCATATCTGAAATGCCTATCCACACCTATATTTGAAATACCTATCGGCTTCTATATCTAAAATGCCTATCGGCACCTATTTTTAAAATGCCAATCGGCAACTACATCTGAAATGCCTATCGGCTTATATATCTGAAATGCCTATCGGCACCTATTTTTAAAATGCCAATCGGCAACTATATCTGAAATGCCAATCGGCACCTATATCTGAAATGCCTATCGGCACCTATTTTTGAAATGCCTATCGGAAACTACATCTGAAATGCCTATCAGCACCTATATTTGAAATGCCTATCGGCAACCATATCTGAAATGCCTATCGACACCTATATTTGAAATCCCTATCGGCTTCTATATCTGAAATGCCTATCGGCACTTATTTTTAAAATGCCAATCGGCAACTATATCTGAAATGCCAATCGGCACCTATATCTGAAATGCCTATCGACACCTATTTTTAAAATGCCAATTGGCAACTATATCTGAAATGCCTATCGGCACCTATATCTGAAATCCCTATCGGTACCTATTTTTGAAATGCCTATCGGAAACTACATCTAAAATGATTATCAGCACTTATATTTGAAATGCCTATCGGCAACCATATCTGGAAAGCCTATCGGCACCTATATTTGAAATGCCTATCGGCTTCTATATCTGAAATGCCTATCGGCACCTATTTTTAAAATACCAATCGGCAACTATATCTGAAATGCCTATTGGCACCTATTTTTGAAATGCCTATCGGAAACTCCATCTGAAATGCCTATCAGCACCTATATTTGAAATGCCTATCGGCAACCATGTCTGGAATGCCTACCGGCACCTATATTTGAAATGCCTATCGGCAACCATATCTGGAATGCCTATCGGCACCTATATTTGAAATGCCTATCGGCTTCTATATCTGAAATGCCTATCGACACCTATTTTTAAAATGCCAATCGGCAACTATATCTGAAATGCCTATCGGCACCTATATCTGAAATGCCTATCGGCACCTATTTTTGAAATGCCTATCGGAAACTACATCTAAAATGCCTATCAGCACCTTTATTTGAAATGCTTATCGGCAACCATATCTGAAATAGCTATCGACACCTATATTTGAAATCCCTATCGGCTTCTATATCTGAAATGCCTATCGGCACCTATTTTAAAAATGCCAATCGGCAACTATATCTGAAATGCCTATCGGCACCTATATCGGAAATGCCTATCGGCACCAATTTTTGAAATGCCTATCGGAAACTACATCTGAAATTCCTATCAGCACCTATATTTGAAATGCCTATCGGCAACCATATCTGGAATGCCTATCGGCGCCTATATCTGAAATGCCTATCGGCTTCTATATCTGAAATTCCTATCGGCACCTATTTTTAAAATGCCAATCGGCAACTATATCTGAAATGCCTATCGGCAACTATATCTGAAATGCCTATCGGCACCAATTTTTGAAATGCCTATCGGAAACTACATCTGAAATTCCTATCAGCACCTATATTTGAAATGCCTATCGGCAACCATATCTGGAATGCCTATCGGCGCCTATATCTGAAATGCCTATCGGCTTCTATATCTGAAATTCCTATCGGCACCTATTTTTAAAATGCCAATCGGCAACTATATCTGAAATGCCTATCGGCACCTATATCTGAAATGCCTATCGGCACCTATTTTTGAAATGCCTATCGAAAACTACATCTGAAATGCCTATCAGCACCTATATTTGAAATGCCTATCGGCAACCACATCAGAAATGCCTATCGGCACCTATATCTGAAATGCCTTTCGGCATTTATATCTGAAATGCCGGTCGACACCTATATTTGAAATGGCTATCGGCACATATATTTTAAATGCCTATCGGCAACTATATCTGATATGCCTATCGGCACCTATATCTGAAATGCCTATCGGCACCTATTTTTGAAATGCCTATCGGAAACTACATCTAAAATGCCTATCGGCACCTATTTTTAAAATGCCAATCGGTAAGTATATCTGAAATGCCTATCGGCACCTATATCTGAAATGCCTATCGGAACCTATTTTTGAAATGCCTATCGGAAACTACATCTGAAATTACTATCAGCACCTATATTTGAAATGCCTATCGGCAACCATATCTGAAATGCCTATCCACACCTATATTTGAAATACCTATCGGCTTCTATATCTAAAATGCCTATCGGCATTTATTTTTAAAATGCCAATCGGCAACTACATCTGAAATGCCTATCGGCTTATATATCTGAAATGCCTATCGGCACCTATTTTTAAAATGCCAATCGGCAACTATATCTGAAATGCCAATCGGCACCTATATCTGAAATGCCTATCGGCACCTATTTTTGAAATGCCTATCGGAAACTACATCTGAAATGCCTATCAGCACCTATATTTGAAATGCCTATCGGCAACCATATCTGAAATGCCTATCGACACCTATATTTGAAATCCCTATCGGCTTCTATATCTGAAATGCTTATCGGCACCTATTTTTGAAATGCCAATCGGCAACTATATCTGAAATGCCAATCGGCACCTATATCTGAAATGCCTATCGACACCTATTTTTAAAATGCCAATTGGCAACTATATCTGAAATGCCTATCGGCACCTATATCTGAAATGCCTATCGGTACCTATTTTTGAAATGCCTATCGGAAACAACATCTAAAATGATTATCAGCACTTATATTTGAAATGCCTATCGGCAACCATATCTGGAAAGCCTATCGGCACCTATATTTGAAATGCCTATCGGCTTCTATATCAGAAATGCCTATCGGCACCTATTTTTAAAATACCAATCGGCAACTATATCTGAAATGCCTATCGGCACCTATATCTGAAATGCCTATCGGCACCTATTTTTGAAATGCCTATCGGAAATTCCATCTGAAATGCCTATCAGCACCTATATTTGAAATGCCTATCGGCAACCATATCTGGAATGCCTACCGGCACCTATATTTGAAATGCCTATCGGCAACCATATCTGGAATGCCTATCGGCACCTATATTTGAAATGCCTATCGGCTTCTATATCTGAAATGCCTATCGACACCTATTTTTAAAATGCCAATCGGCAACTATATCTGAAATGCCTATCGGCACCTATATCTGAAATGCCTATCGGCACCTATTTTTGAAATGCCTATCGGAAACTACATCTAAAATGCCTATCAGCACCTTTATTTGAAATGCTTATCGGCAACCATATCTGAAATAGCTATCGACACCTATATTTGAAATCCCTATCGGCTTCTATATCTGAAATGCCTATCGGCACCTATTTTTAAAATGCCAATCGGCAACTATATTTGAAATGCCTATCGGCACCTATATCTGAAATGCCAATCGGCACCAATTTTTGAAATGCCTATCGGAAACTACATCTGAAATGCCTATCAGCACCTATATTTGAAATGCCTATCGGCAACCATATCTGGAATGCTCATCGGCACCTATATTTGAAATGCCTATCGGCTTATATATCTGAAATGCCTATCGGCACCTATTTTTAAAATGCCAATCGGCAACTATATCTGAAATGCCTATCGGCACCTATATCTGAAATGCCTATCGGCACCAATTTTTGAAATGCCTATCGGAAACTACATCTGAAATGCCTATCAGCACCTATATTTGAAATGCCTATCGGCAACCATATCTGGAATGCCTATCGGCGCCTATATCTGAAATGCCTATCGGCTTCTATATCTGAAATTCCTATCGGCACCTATTTTTAAAATGCCAATCGGCAACTATATCTGAAATGCCTATCGGCACCTATATCTGAAATGCCTATCGGCACCTATTTTTGAAATGCCTATCGGAAACTACATCTGAAATGCCTATCAGCACCTATATTTGAAATGCCTATCGGCAACCATATCTGGAATGCCTATCGGCGCCTATATTTGAAATTCCTATCGGCTTCTATATCTGAAATACCTATCGGCGCCTATTTTTAAAATGCCAATCGGCAACTATATCTGAAGTGCCTATCGGCACCTATATCAGAAATGCCTATCGGCACGTATTTTTGAAATGCCTATCGAAAACTACATCTGAAATGCCTATCAGCACCTATATTTGAAATGCCTATCGGCAACCACATCAGAAATGCCTATCGGCACCTATATCTGAAATGCCTTTCGGCATTTATATCTGAAATGCCGGTCGACACCTATATTTGAAATGGCTATCGGCACATATATTTTAAATGCCTATCGGCAACTATATCTGATATGCCTATCGGCACCTATATCTGAAATGCCTATCGGCACCTATATCTGAAATGCCTATCGGAACTTATTTTTGAAATGCCTATCGGAAACTACATCTGAAATGACTATCAGCACCTATATTTGAAATGCCTATCGGCAACCATATCTGGAATGCCTATCGGCACCTATATTTGAAATTCCTATCGGCTTCTATATCTGAAATGCCTATCGACACCTATTTTTAAAATGCCAATCGGCAACTATATCTGAAATGCCTATCGGCCTATATCTGAAATGCCTATCGGCACCTATATTTGAAATCCCTATCGGCTTCTATATCTGAAATGCCTATCGGCACCTATTTTTGAAATGCCTATCGGAAACTACATCTGAAATGCCTATCAGCACCTATATTTGAAATGCCTATCGGCAACAATATCTGGAATGCCTATCGGCGCCTATATTTGAAATGCCTATCGGCTTCTATATCTGAAATGCCTATCGGCACCTATTTTTAAAATGCCAATCGGCATTTATATCTGAAGTGCCTATCGGCACCTATATCTGAAATGCCTATCGGCACCTATTTTTGAAATGCCTATCGAAAACTACATCTGAAATGCCTATCAGCACCTATATTTGAAATGCCTATCGGCAACCACATCAGAAATGCCTATCGGCACCTATATCTGAAATGCCTTTCGGCATTTATATCTGAAATGCCGATCGACACCTATATTTGAAATGCCTATCGGCACTTTTATTTTAAATGCCTATCGGCAACTATATCTGATAAGCCTATCGGCACCTATATCTGAAATGCCTATCGGCACCTATTTTTGAAATGCCTATCGGCAACCATATCTGGAATGCCTATCGGCGCCTATATTTGAAATGCCTATCGGCTTCTATATCTGAAATGCCTATCGGCACCTATTTTTAAAATTCCAATCGGCATTTATATCTGAAGTGCCTATCGGCACCTATATCTGAAATGCCTATCGGCATCTATTTTTGAAATGCCTATCGAAAACTACATCTGAAATGCCTATCAGCACCTATATTTGAAATGCCTATCGGCAACCACATCAAAAATGCCATCGGCACCTATATCTGAAATGCCTTTCGGCATTTATATCTGAAATGCCGATCGACACCTATATTTGAAATGCCTATCGGCACTTTTATTTTAAATGCCTATCGGCAACTATATCTGATAAGCCTATCGGCACCTATATCTGAAATACCTATCGGCACCTATTTTTAAAATGCCAATCTTTAAGTATATCTGAAATGCCTATCGGCACCTATATCTAAAATGCCTATCGGAACCTTTTTTTGAAATGCCTATCGGAAACTACATCTGAAATGACTATCAGCACCTATATTTGAAATGTCTATCGGCAACCATATCTGAAATGCCTATCCACACCTATATTTGAAATACCTATCGGCATCTATATCTAAAATGCCTATCGGCACCTATTTTTAAAATGCCAATCGGTAAGTATATCTGAAATGCCTATTGGCACCTATATCTAAAATGCCTATCGTAACCTATTTTTGAAATGCCTATCGGAAACTACATCTGAAATGACTATCAGCACCTATATTTGAAATGCCTATCGGCAACCATAACTGAAATGCCTATCCACACCTATATTTGAAATACCTATCGGCTTCTATATCAAAAATGCCTGTCGGCACCTATTTTTAAAATGCCAATCGGCAACTACATCTGAAATGCCTATCGGCTTATATATCTGAAATGCCTATCGGCACCTATTTTTAAAATGTCAATCGGCAACTATATCTGAAATGCCAATCGGTACCTATATCTGAAATGCCTATCGACACCTATTTTTAAAATGCCAATTGGCAACTATATCTGAAATGCCTATCGGCACCTATATCTGAAATGCCTATCGACACCAATTTTTAAAATGCCAATTGGCAACTATATCTGAAATGCCTATCGGCACCTATATCTGAAATGCCTATCGGTACCTATTTTTGAAATGCCTATCGGAAACTACATCTAAAATGATTATCAGCACTTATATTTGAAATGCCTATCGGCAACCATATCTGGAATGCCTATCGGCGCCTATATTTGAAATGCCTATCGGCTTCTATATCTAAAATGCCTATCGGCACCTATTTTTAAAATGCCAATCGGAAAGTATATCTGAAATGCCTATCTACACCTATAATTGAAATGCACATCGGAACCTATTTTTGAAATGCCTATCGGAAACAACATCTGAAATGACTATCAGCACCTATATTTGAAATGCCTATCGGCAACCATATCTGAAATGCCTATCCACACCTGTATTTGAAATACCTATCGGCTTCTATATCTAAAATGCCTATCGGCACCTATATTTAAAATGCCAATCGGCAGATATATCTTAAATGCCTATCGGCACCTATATCTGAAATGCCTATCGGCACCAACTTTTGAAATGCCTATCGGAAACTCCATCTGAAATGCCTATCAGCACCTATATTTGAAATGCCTAACGGCAACCATATCTGGAATGCCTATCGGCACCTATATTTGAAATGCCTATCGGGTTCTATATCTGAAATGCCTATCGACACCTATTTTTAAAATGCCAATTGGCAACTATATCTGAAATGCCTATCGGCACCTATAACTGAAATGCCTATCGGTACCTATTTTTGAAATGCCTATCGGTAACTACATCTGAAATGCCTACCAGCACCTATATTTGAAATGCTTATCGGCAACCATATCTGAAATGCCTATCGACACCTATATTTGAAATCCCTATCGGCTTCTATATCTGAAATGCCTATCGGCACCCATTTTTAAAATGCCAATCGGCAGATATATCTTAAATGCCTATCGGCACCTATATCTGAAATGCCTATCGGCACCAACTTTTGAAATGCCTATCGGAAACTCCATCTGAAATGCCTATCAGCACCTATATTTGAAATGCCTATCAGCAACCATATCTGGAATGCCTATCGGCACCTATATTTGAAAAGCCTATCGGCTTCTATATCTGAAATGCCTATCGACACCTATTTTTAAAATGCCAATCGGCAACTATATCTGAAATGCCTATCGGCACCTATATCTGAAAGGCCTATCGGCACCTATTTTTGAAATGCCTATCGGAAACTACATCTGAAATGCCTATCAGCACCTATATTTGAAATGCTTATCGGCAACCATATCTGAAATGCCTATCGACACCTATATTTGAAATCCCTATCGGCTTCTATATCTGAAATGCCTATCGGCACCTATTTTTAAAATGCCAATCGGCAACTATATCTGAAATGCCTATCGGCACCTATATCTGAAATGCCTATCGGCACCTATTTTTGAAATGCCTATCGGAAACTACATCTGAAATGCCTATCAGCACCTATATTTGAAATGCCTATCGGCAACCATATCTGGAATGCCTATCGGCGCCTATATTTGAAATGCCTATCGGCTTCTATATCTGAAATGCCTTTCGGCACCTATTTTTAAAATGCCAATCGGCATTTATATCTGAAGTGCCTATCGGCACCTATATCTGAAATGCCTATCGGCACCTATTTTTTAAATGCCTATCGAAAACTACTTCTGAAATGCCTATCAGCACCTATATTTGAAATGCCTATCGGCAACCACATCAGAAATGCCTATCGGCACCTATATCTGAAATGCCTTTCGGCTTTTATAACTGAAATGCCGATCGACACCTATATTTTAAATGCCTATCGGCACTTTTATTTTAAATGCCTATCGGCAACTATATCTGATAAGCCTATCGGCACCTATATCTGAAATGCCTATCGGCACCTATTTTTGAAATGCCAATCTTATAGTATATCTGAAATGCCTATCAGCACCTATATCTAAAATGCCTATCGGAAACTACATCTGAAATGACTATCAGCACCTATATTTGAAATGCCTATCGGCAACCATATCTGAAATGCCTCTCCACACCTATATTTGAAATACCTATCGGCTTCTATATCTAAAATGCCTATCGGCACCTATTTTTAAAATGCCAATCGGCAACTACATCTGAAATGCCTATCGGCTTATATATCTGAAATGCCTATCGGCACCTATTTTTAAAATGCCAATCGGCAACTATATCTGAAATGCCAATCGGCACCTATATCTGAAATGCCTATCGGCACCTATTTTTGAAATGCCTATCGGAAACTACATCTGAAATGCCTATCAGCACCTATATTTGAAATGCCTATCGGCAACCATATCTGAAATGCCTATCGACACCTATATTTGAAATCCCTATCGGCTTCTATATCTGAAATGCCTATCGGCACCTATTTTTAAAAATCAATCGGCAACTATATCTGAAATGCCAATCTACACCTATATCTGAAATGCCTATCGACACTTATTTTTAAAATGCCAATTGGCAACAATATCTGAAATGCCTATCGGCACCTATATCTAAAATGCCTATCGGAACCTATTTTTGAAATGCCTATCGGAAACTACATCTGAAATGACTATCAGCACCTATATTTGAAATGCCTATCGGCACCTATTTTTGAAATGCCTATCGGAAACTACATCTGAAATGCCTATCAGCACCTATATTTGAAATGCCTATCGGCAACCATATCTGAAACGCCTATCCACACCTATATTTGAAATACCTATCGGCTTCTATTTCTAAAATGCTTATCGGCACCTATTTTTAAAATGCCAATCGGTAAGTATATATGAAATGCCTATCGGCACCTATATCTAAAATGCCTATCGGAACCTATTTTTGAAATGCCTATCGGAAATTACATCTGAAATGACTATTAGCACCTATATTTAAAATGCCTATCGGCAACCATATCTGAAATGCCTATCCACACCTATATTTGAAATACCTATCGGCTTTTATATCTAAAATGCCTATCGGGACCTATTTTTAAAATGCCAATCGGCAACTACATCTGAAATGCCTATCGGCTTATATATCTGAAATGCCTATCGGCACCTATTTTTAAAATGCCAATCGGCAACTATATCTGAAATGCCAATCGGCACATATATCTAAAATGCCTATCGACACCTATTTTTAAAATGCCAATTGGCAACTATATCTGAAATGCCTATCGGCACCTATATCTGAAATGCCTATCGGTACCTATTTTTGAAATGCCTATCGGAAACTACATCTGAAATGATTATCAGCACTTATATTTGAAATGCCTATCGGCAACCATATCTGGAATGCCTATCGGCACCTATATTTGAAATGCCTATCGGCAACCATATCTGGAATGCCTATCGGCACCTATATTTGAAATGCCTATCGGCTTCTATATCTGAAATGCCTATCGACACCTATATCTGAAATGCCTATCGGCACCTATTTTTGAAATGCCTATCGGAAACTACATCTGAAATGCCTATCAGCACCTTTATTTGAAATGCTTATCGGCAACCATATCTGAAATAGCTATCGACACCTATATTTGAAATCCCTATCGGCTTCTATATCTGAAATGCCTATAGGCACCTATTTTTAAAATGCCAATCGGCAACTATATCTGAAATGCCAATCGGCACCTATATCTGAAATGCCTATCGGCACCTATTTTTGAAATGCCTATCGGAAACTACATCTGAAATGCCTATCAGCACCTATATTTGAAATGCCTATCGGCAACCATATCTGGAATGCCTATCGGCGCCTATATTTGAAATGCCTATCGGCTTCTATATCTAAAATGCCTATCGGCACCTATTTTTAAAATGCCAATCGGCAACTATATCTGAAGTGCCTATCGGCACCTATATCTCAAATGCCTATCGGCACCTTTTTTTGAAATGCCTATCGAAAACTACATCTGAAATGCCTATCAGCATTTATATTTGAAATGCCTATCGGCAACCACATCAGAAATGCCTATCGGCACCTATATCTGAAATGCCCTACGGCATTTATATCTGAAATGCCGATCGACACCTATATTTAAAATGCGTATCGGCACCTATATTTTAAATGCCTATCGGCAACTATATCTGATATGCCTATCGGCACCTATATCTGAAATGCCCATCGGCACCTATTTTTGAAATGCCTATCGGAAACTACATCTGAAATGCCTATCAGCACCTATATTTGAAATGCCTATCGGCAACCATATCTGAAATGCCTATCGACACCTATATTTGAAATACCTATCGGCTTCTATATCTGAAATGCCTATCGGTACATATTTTTAAAATGCCAATCGGTAACTATATCTGAAATGCCTATCGGCACCTATATCTGAAATGCCTATCGGCACCATTTTTTGAAATGCCTATCGGAAACTACATCCGGAATGCCTATCAGCACCTATATTTGAAATGCCTATCGGCAACCATATCTGGAATGCCTATCGGCACCTATATTTGAAATGCCTATCGGCTTCTATATCTGAAATGCCTATCGACACCAATTTTTGAAATGCCTATCGGAAACTACATCTGAAATGCCTATCAGCATCTATATTTGAAATGCCTATCGGCAACCATATCTGGAATGCCTATCGACACCTATATTTAAAATCCCTATCGGCTTCTATATCTGAAATGCCTATCGGCACCTATTTTTAAAATGCCAATCGGCAACTATATCTGAAATGCCTATCGGCACCTATATCTGAAATGCCTATCGGCACCTATTTTTGAAATGCCTATCGGAAACTACATCTGAAATGCCTATCAGCAAATATATTTGAAATGCTTATCGGCAACCATATCTGAAATGCCTATCGACACCTATATTTAAAATCCCTATCGGCTTCTATATCTGAAATGCCTATCGGCACCTATTTTTAAAATGCCAATCGGCAACTATATCTGAAATGCCAATCGGCAACTATATCTGAAATGCCTATCGGCACCTATATCTGAAATGCCTATCGGCACCAATTTTTGAAATGCCTATCGGAAACTACATCTGAAATGCCTATCAGCACCTATATTTGAAATGCCTATCGGCAACCATATCTGGAATGCTCATCGGCACCTATATTTGAAATGCCTATCAGCTTATATATCTGAAATGCCTATCGGCACCTATTTTTAAAATGCCAATCGGCAACTATATCTGAAATGCCTATCGGCACCTATATCTAAAATGCCTATCGGCACCAATTTTTGAAATGCCTATCGGAAACTACATCTGAAGTGCCTATCGGCACCTATATCTGAAATGCCTATCGGCACCTATTTTTTAAATGCCTATCGAAAACTACTTCTGAAATGCCTATCAGCACCTATATTTGAAATGCCTATCGGCAACCACATCAGAAATGCCTATCGGCACCTATATCTGAAATGCCTTTCGGCATTTATAACTGAAATGCCGATCGACACCTATATTTGAAATGCCTATCGGCACCTGTTTTTAAAATGCCAATCGGCAACTATATCTGAAATGCCTATCGGCACCTATATCCGAAATGCCTATCGGCATCAATTTTTGAAATGCCTATCGGTAACTACATCTGAAATGCCTACCAGCACCTATATTTGAAATGCTTATCGGCAACCATATCTGAAATGCCTATCGACACCTATATTTGAAATCCCTATCGGCTTCTATATCTGAAATGCCTATCGGCACCCATTTTTAAAATGCCAATCGGCAGATATATCTTAAATGCCTATCGGCACCTATATCTGAAATGCCTATCGGCACCAACTTTTGAAATGCCTATCGGAAACTCCATCTGAAATGCCGATCAGCACCTATATTTGAAATGCCTATCAGCAACCATATCTGGAATGCCTATCGGCACCTATATTTGAAAAGCCTATCGGCTTCTATATCTGAAATGCCTATCGACACGTATTTTTAAAATGCCAATCGGCAACTATATCTGAAATGCCTATCGGCACCTATATCTGAAAGGCCTATCGGCACCTATTTTTGAAATGCCTATCGGAAACTACATCTGAAATGCCTATCAGCACCTATATTTGAAATGCTTATCGGCAACCATATCTGAAATGCCTATCGACACCTATATTTGAAATCCCTATCGGCTTCTATATCTGAAATGCCTATCGGCACCTATTTTTAAAATGCCAATCGGCAACTATATCTGAAATGCCTATCGGCACCTATATCTGAAATGCCTATCGGCACCTATTTTTGAAATGCCTATCGGAAACTACATCTGAAATGCCTATCAGCACCTATATTTGAAATGCCTATCGGCAACCATATCTGGAATGCCTATCGGCGCCTATATTTGAAATGCCTATCGGCTTCTATATCTGAAATGCCTTTCGGCACCTATTTTTAAAATGCCAATCGGCATTTATATCTGAAGTGCCTATCGGCACCTATATCTGAAATGCCTATCGGCACCTATTTTTTAAATGCCTATCGAAAACTACTTCTGAAATGCCTATCAGCACCTATATTTGAAATGCCTATCGGCAACCACATCAGAAATGCCTATCGGCACCTATATCTGAAATGCCTTTCGGCTTTTATAACTGAAATGCCGATCGACACCTATATTTTAAATGCCTATCGGCACTTTTATTTTAAATGCCTATCGGCAACTATATCTGATAAGCCTATCGGCACCTATATCTGAAATGCCTATCGGCACCTATTTTTGAAATGCCAATCTTTAAGTATATCTGAAATGCCTATCAGCACCTATATCTAAAATGCCTATCGGAAACTACATCTGAAATGACTATCAGCACCTATATTTGAAATGCCTATCGGCAACCATATCTGAAATGCCTCTCCACACCTATATTTGAAATACCTATCGGCTTCTATATCTAAAATGCCTATCGGCACTTATTTTTAAAATGCCAATCGGCAACTACATCTGAAATGCCTATCGGCTTATATATCTGAAATGCCTATCGGCACCTATTTTTAAAATGCCAATCGGCAACTATATCTGAAATGCCAATCGGCACCTATATCTGAAATGCCTATCGGCACCTATTTTTGAAATGCCTATCGGAAACTACATCTGAAATGCCTATCAGCACCTATATTTGAAATGCCTATCGGCAACCATATCTGAAATGCCTATCGACACCTATATTTGAAATCCCTATCGGCTTCTATATCTGAAATGCCTATCGGCACCTATTTTTAAAAATCAATCGGCAACTATATCTGAAATGCCAATCTACACCTATATCTGAAATGCCTATCGACACCTATTTTTAAAATGCCAATTGGCAACAATATCTGAAATGCCTATCGGCACCTATATCTAAAATGCCTATCGGAACCTATTTTTGAAATGCCTATCGGAAACTACATCTGAAATGACTATCAGCACCTATATTTGAAATGCCTATCGGCAACCATATCTGAAACGCCTATCCACACCTATATTTGAAATACCTATCGGCTTCTATATCTAAAATGCTTATCGGCACCTATTTTTAAAATGCCAATCGGTAAGTATATATGAAATGCCTATCGGCACCTATATCTAAAATGCCTATCGGAACCTATTTTTGAAATGCCTATCGGAAATTACATCTGAAATGACTATTAGCACCTATATTTAAAATGCCTATCGGCAACCATATCTGAAATGCCTATCCACACCTATATTTGAAATACCTATCGGCTTTTATATCTAAAATGCCTATCGGGACCTATTTTTAAAATGCCAATCGGCAACTACATCTGAAATGCCTATCGGCTTATATATCTGAAATGCCTATCGGCACCTATTTTTAAAATGCCAATCGGCAACTATATCTGAAATGCCAATCGGCACCTATATCTGAAATGCCTATCGACACCTATTTTTAAAATGCCAATTGGCAACTATATCTGAAATGCCTATCGGCACCTATATCTGAAATGCCTATCGGTACCTATTTTTGAAATGCCTATCGGAAACTACATCTGAAATGATTATCAGCACTTATATTTGAAATGCCTATCGGCAACCATATCTGGAATGCCTATCGGCACCTATATTTGAAATGCCTATCGGCAACCATATCTGGAATGCCTATCGGCACCTATATTTGAAATGCCTATCGGCTTCTATATCTGAAATGCCTATCGACACCTATTTTTAAAATGCCAATCGGCAACTATATCTGAAATGCCTATCGGCACCTATATCTGAAATGCCTATCGGCACCTATTTTTGAAATGCCTATCGGAAACTACATCTGAAATGCCTATCAGCACCTTTATTTGAAATGCTTATCGGCAACCATATCTGAAATAGCTATCGACACCTATATTTGAAATCCCTATCGGCTTCTATATCTGAAATGCCTATAGGCACCTATTTTTAAAATGCCAATCGGCAACTATATCTGAAATGCCAATCGGCACCTATATCTGAAATGCCTATCGGCACCAATTTTTGAAATGCCTATCGGAAACTACATCTGAAATGCCTATCAGCACCTATATTTGAAATGCCTATCGGCAACCATATCTGGAATGCCTATCGGCGCCTATATTTGAAATGCCTATCGGCTTCTATATCTAAAATGCCTATCGGCACCTATTTTTAAAATGCCAATCGGCAACTATATCTGAAGTGCCTATCGGCACCTATATCTCAAATGCCTATCGGCACCTTTTTTTGAAATGCCTATCGAAAACTACATCTGAAATGCCTATCAGCATTTATATTTGAAATGCCTATCGGCAACCACATCAGAAATGCCTATCGGCACCTATATCTGAAATGCCCTACGGCATTTATATCTGAAATGCCGATCGACACCTATATTTAAAATGCGTATCGGCACCTATATTTTAAATGCCTATCGGCAACTATATCTGATATGCCTATCGGCACCTATTTTTGAAATGCCTATCGGAAACTACATCTGAAATGCCTATCAGCACCTTTATTTGAAATGCTTATCGGCAACCATATCTGAAATAGCTATCGACACCTATATTTGAAATCCCTATCGGCTTCTATATCTGAAATGCCTATAGGCACCTATTTTTAAAATGCCAATCGGCAACTATATCTGAAATGCCAATCGGCACCTATATCTGAAATGCCTATCGGCACCTATTTTTGAAATGCCTATCGGAAACTACATCTGAAATGCCTATCAGCAAATATATTTGAAATGCTTATCGGCAACCATATCTGAAATGCCTATCGACACCTATATTTAAAATCCCTATCGGCTTCTATATCTGAAATGCCTATCGGCACCTATTTTTAAAATGCCAATCGGCAACTATATCTGAAATGCCAATCCGCAACTATATCTGAAATGCCTATCGGCACCTATATCTGAAATGCCTATCGGCATCAATTTTTGAAATGCCTATCGGAAACTACATCTGAAATGCCTATCAGCACCTATATTTGAAATGCCTATCGGCAACCATATCTGGAATGCTCATCGGCACCTATATTTAAAATGCCTATCGGCTTATATATCTGAAATGCCTATCGGCACCTATTTTTAAAATGCCAATCGGCAACTATATCTGAAATGCCTATCGGCACCTATATCTGAAATGCCTATCGGCACCTATTTTTGAAATGCCTATCGGAAACTACATCTGAAATGCCTATCAGCACCTATATTTGAAATGCCTATCGGCAATCATATCTGAAATGCCTATCGACACCTCTATTTGAAATACCTATCGGCTTCTATATCTGAAATGCCTATCGGCACCTATTTTTAAAATGCCAATCGGCAACTATATCTGAAATGCCTATCGGCACTTATATCTAAAATGCCTATCGGCACCAATTTTTGAAATGCCTATCGGAAACTACATCTGAAGTGCCTATCGGCACCTATATCTGAAATGCCTATCGGCACCTATTTTTTAAATGCCTATCGAAAACTACTTCTGAAATGCCTATCAGCACCTATATTTGAAATGCCTATCGGCAACCACATCAGAAATGCCTATCGGCACCTATATCTGAAATGCCTTTCGGCATTTATAACTGAAATGCCGATCGACACCTATATTTGAAATGCCTATCGGCACTTTTATTTTAAATACCTATCGGCAACTATATCTGATAAGCCTATCGGCACCTATATCTGAAATGCCTATCGGCACCTATATCTAAAATGCCTATCGGAACCTATTTTTGAAATGCCTATCGGAAACTACATCTGAAATGACTATCAGCACCTATATTTGAAATGCCTATCGGCAACCATGTCTGAAATGCCTCTCCACACCTATATTTGAAATACCTATCGGCTTCTATATCTAAAATGCCTATCGGCACCTATTTTTAAAATGCCAATCGGTAAGTATATCTGAAATGCCTATCGGCACCTATATCTAAAATGCCTATCGGAACCTATTTTTGAAATGCCTATCGGAAACTACATCTGAAATGACTATCAGCACCTATATTTGAAATGCCTATCTGCAACCATATCTGAAATGCCTATCCACACCTATATTTGAAATACCTATCAGCTTCTATATCTAAAATGCCTATCGGCACCTATTTTTAAAATGCCAATCGGCAACTACATCTGAAATGCCTATCGGCTTATATATCTGAAATGCCTATCGGCACCTATTTTTAAAATGCCAATCGGCAACTATATCTGAAATGCCAATCGGCACCTATATCTGAAATGCCTATCGGCACCTATTTTTGAAATGCCTATCGGAAACTACATCTGAAATGCCTATCAGCACCTATATTTGAAATGCCTATCGGCAACCATATCTGAAATGCCTATCGACACCTATATTTGAAATCCCTATCGGCTTCTATATCTGAAATGCCTATCGGCACCTATTTTTAAAATGCCAATCGGCAACTATATCTGAAATGCCAATCTACACCTATATCTGAAATGCCTATCGACACCTATTTTTAAAATGCCAATTGGCAACAATATCTGAAATGCCTATCGGCACCTATATCTAAAATGCCTATCGGAACCTATTTTTGAAATGCCTATCGGAAACTACATCTGAAATGACTATCAGCACCTATATTTGAAATGCCTATCGGCAACCATATCTGAAACGCCTATCCACACCTATATTTGAAATACCTATCGGCTTCTATATCTAAAATGCCTATCGGCACCTATTTTTAAAATGCCAATCGGTAAGTATATATGAAATGCCTATCGGCACCTATATCTAAAATGCCTATCGGAACCTATTTTTGAAATGCCTATCGGAAACTACATCTGAAATGACTATTAGCACCTATATTTAAAATGCCTATCGGCAACCATATCTGAAATGCCTATCCACATCTATATTTGAAATACCTATCGGCTTTTATATCTAAAATGCCTATCGGGACCTATTTTTAAAATGCCAATCGGCAACTACATCTGAAATGCCTATCGGCTTATATATCTGAAATGCCTATCGGCACCTATTTTTAAAATGCCAATCGGCAACTATATCTGAAATGCCAATCGGCACCTATATCTGAAATGCCTATCGACACCTATTTTTAAAATGCCAATTGGCAACTATATCTGAAATGCCTATCGGCACCTATATCTGAAATGCCTATCGACACCTATTTTTAAAATGCCAATTTGCAACTATATCTGAAATGCCTATCGGCACCTATATCTGAAATGCCTATCGGTACCTATTTTTGAAATGCCTATCGGAAACTACATCTGAAATGATTATCAGCACTTATATTTGAAATGCCTATCGGCAACCATATCTGGAATGCCTATCGGCACCTATATTTGAAATGCCTATCGGCAACCATATCTGGAATGCCTATCGGCACCTATATTTGAAATGCCTATCGGCTTCTATATCTGAAATGCCTATCGACACCTATTTTTAAAATGCCAATCGGCAACTATATCTGAAATGCCTATCGGCACCTATATCTGAAATGCCTATCGGCACCTATTTTTGAAATTCCTATCGGAAACTACATCTGAAATGCCTATCAGCACCTTTATTTGAAATGCTTATCGGCAACCATATCTGAAATAGCTATCGACACCTATATTTGAAATCCCTATCGGCTTCTATATCTGAAATGCCTATAGGCACCTATTTTTAAAATGCCAATCGGCAACTATATCTGAAATGCCAATCGGCACCTATATCTGAAATGCCTATCGGCACCTATTTTTGAAATGCCTATCGGAAACTACATCTGAAATGCCTATCAGCACCTATATTTGAAATGCCTATCGGCAACCATATCTGGAATGCCTATCGGCGCCTATATTTGAAATGCCTATCGGCTTCTATATCTAAAATGCCTATCGGCACCTATTTTTAAAATGCCAATCGGCAACTATATCTGAAGTGCCTATCGGCACCTATATCTCAAATGCCTATCGGCACCTTTTTTTGAAATGCCTATCGAAAACTACATCTGAAATGCCTATCAGCATTTATATTTGAAATGCCTATCGGCAACCACATCAGAAATGCCTATCGGCACCTATATCTGAAATGCCCTACGGCATTTATATCTGAAATGCCGATCGACACCTATATTTGAAATGCGTATCGGCACCTATATTTTAAATGCCTATCGGCAACTATATCTGATATGCCTATCGGCACCTATATCTGAAATGCCCATCGGCACCTATTTTTGAAATGCCTATCGGAAACTACATCTGAAATGCCTATCAGCACCTATATTTGAAATGCCTATCGGCAACCATATCTGAAATGCCTATCGACACCTATTTGAAATACCTATCGGCTTCTATATCTGAAATGCCTATCGGTACATATTTTTAAAATGCCAATCGGTAACTATATCTGAAATGCCTATCGGCACCTATATCTGAAATGCCTATCGGCACCATTTTTTGAAATGCCTATCGGAAACTACATCCGGAATGCCTATCAGCACCTATATTTGAAATGCCTATCGGCAACCATATCTGGAATGCCTATCGGCACCTATATTTGAAATGCCTATCGGCTTCTATATCTGAAATGCCTATCGACACCAATTTTTGAAATGCCTATCGGAAACTACATCTGAAATGCCTATCAGCATCTATATTTGAAATGCCTATCGGCAACCATATCTGGAATGCCTATCGACACCTATATTTAAAATCCCTATCGCCTTCTATATCTGAAATGCCTATCGGCACCTATTTTTAAAATGCCAATCGGCAACTATATCTGAAATGCCTATCGGCACCAATTTTTTAAATGCCTATCGGAAACTACATCTGAAATGCCTATCAGCACCTATATTTGAAATGCCTATCGGCAACCATATCTGGAATGCTCATCGGCACCTATATTTGAAATGCCTATCGGCTTATATATCTGAAATGCCTATCGGCACCTATTTTTAAAATGCCAATCGGCAACTATATCTGAAATGCCTATCGGCACCTATATCTGAAATGCCTATCGGCACCTATTTTTGAAATGCCTATCGGAAACTACATCTGAAATGCCTATCAGCACCTATATTTGGAATGCCTATCGGCAATCATATCTGAAATGCCTATCGACACTTCTATTTGAAATACCTATCGGCTTCTATATCTGAAATGCCTATCGGCACCTATTTTTAAAATGCCAATCGGCAACTATATCTGAAATGCCTATCGGCACCTATATCTGAAATGCCTATCGGCACCAAATTTTGAAATGCCTATCGGAAACTACATCTGAAATGCCTATCAGCACCTATATTTGAAATGCCTATCGGCAACCATATCTGGACTGCCTATCGGCGCCTATATTTGAAATGCCTATCGGCTTCTATATCTGAAATACCTATCGGCGCCTATTTTTAAAATGCCAATCGGCAACTATATCTGAAGTGCCTATCGGCACCTATATCTGAAATCCCTATCGGCACCTTTTTTTGAAATGCCTATCGAAAACTACATCTGAAATGCCTATCAGCATTTATATTTGAAATGCCTATCAACAACCACATCAGAAATGCCTATCGGCACCTATATCTGAAATGCCTTTCGGCATTTATATCTGAAATGCCGGTCGACACCTATATTTGAAATGCCTATCGGCACATATATTTTAAATGCCTATCGGCAACTATATCTGATATGCCTATCGGCAACTATATCTGAAATGCCTATCGGCACCTATTTTTGAAATGCCTATCGGAAACTACATCTAAAATGCCTATCGGCACCTATTTTTAAAATGCCAATCGGTAAGTATATCTGATATGCCTATCGGCACCTATATCTGAAATGCCTATCGGAACCTATTTTTGAAATGCCTATCGGAAACTACATCTGAAATGCCTATCAGCACCTATATTGGAAATGCTTATCGGCAACCATATCTGAAATGCCTATCGACACCTATATTTAAAATCCCTATCGGCTTCTATATCTGAAATGCCTATCGGCACCTATTTTTAAAATGCCAATCGGCAACTATATCTGAAATGCCTATCGGCACCTATATCTGAAATGCCTATCGGCACCAATTTTTGAAATGCCTATCGGAAACTACATCTGAAATGCCTATCAGCACCTATATTTTAAATGCCTATCGGCAACCATATCTGGAATGCTCATCGGCACCTATATTTGAAATGCCTATCGGCTTATATATCTGAAATGCCTATCGGCACCTATTTTTAAAATGCCAATCGGCAACTATATCTGAAATGCCTATCGGCACCTATATCTGAAATGCCTATCGGCACCTATTTTTGAAATGCCTATCGGAAACTACATCTGAAATGCCTATCAGCACCTATATTTGAAATGCCTATCGGCAATCATATCTGAAATGCCTATCGACACCTCTATTTGAAATACCTATCGGCTTCTATATCTGAAATGCCTATCGGCACCTATTTTTAAAATGCCAATCGGCAACTATATCTGAAATGCCTATCGGCACCTATATCTGAAATGCCTATCGGCACCTATTTTTGAAATGCCTATCGGAAACTACATCTGAAATGCCTATCAGCACCTATATTTGAAATGCCTATCGGCAATCATATCTGAAATGCCTATCGACACTTCTATTTGAAATACCTATCGGCTTCTATATCTGAAATGCCTATCGGCACCTATTTTTAAAATGCCAATCGGCAACTATATCTGAAATGCCTATCGGCACCTATATCTGAAATGCCTATCGGCACCAAATTTTGAAATGCCTATCGGAAACTACATCTGAAATGCCTATCAGCACCTATATTTGAAATGCCTATCGGCAACCATATCTGGAATGCCTATCGGCGCCTATATTTGAAATGCCTATCGGCTTCTATATCTGAAATACCTATCGGCGCCTATTTTTAAAATGCCAATCGGCAACTATATCTGAAGTGCCTATCGGCACCTATATCTGAAATCCCTATCGGCACCTTTTTTTGAAATGCATATCGAAAACTACATCTGAAATGCCTATCAGCATTTATATTTGAAATGCCTATCAACAACCACATCAGAAATGCCTATCGGCACCTATATCTGAAATGCCTTTCGGCATTTATATCTGAAATGCCGGTCGACACCTATATTTGAAATGCCTATCGGCACATATATTTTAAATGCCTATCGGCAACTATATCTGATATGCCTATCGGCAACTATATCTGAAATGCCTATCGGCACCTATTTTTGAAATGCCTATCGGAAACTACATCTAAAATGCCTATCGGCACCTATTTTTAAAATGCCAATCGGTAAGTATATCTGAAATGCCTATCGGCACCTATATCTGAAATGCCTATCGGAACCTATTTTTGAAATGCCTATCGGAAACTACATCTGAAATGCCTATCAGCACCTATATTGGAAATGCTTATCGGCAACCATATCTGAAATGCCTATCGACACCTCTATTTAAAATCCCTATCGGCTTCTATATCTGAAATGCCTATCGGCACCTATTTTTAAAATGCCAATCGGCAACTATATCTGAAATGCCTATCGGCACCTATATCTGAAATGTCTATCGGCACCAATTTTTGAAATGCCTATCGGAAACT
Organism: Venustoraphidia nigricollis; assembly: GCA_034508555.1. Classification (NCBI taxonomy): domain Eukaryota; kingdom Metazoa; phylum Arthropoda; class Insecta; order Raphidioptera; family Raphidiidae; genus Venustoraphidia; species Venustoraphidia nigricollis. Next base: position 55,386 of record JAVRKA010000222.1, on the reverse strand, counting down.
ACATCTGAAATGCCTATCAGCACCTATATTTGAAATGCCTATCGGCAACCATATCTGGAATGCTCATCGGCACCTATATTTGAAATGCCTATCGGCTTATATATTTGAAATGCCTATCGGCACCTATTTTTAAAATGCCAATCGGCAACTATATCTGAAATGCCTATCGGCACCTATATCTGAAATGCCTATCGGCACCTATTTTTGAAATGCCTATCGGAAACTACATCTGAAATGCCTATCGGCACCTTTATCTATAATGCCTATCGGACCCCAATTTTTGAAATGCCTATCGGAAACTACATCTGAAATGCCTATGAGCACCTATATTTGAAATGCCTATCGGCAACCATATCTGGAATGCCTATCGGCACCTATATTTGAAATGCCTATCGGCTTCTATATCTGAAATGCCTATCGGCACCTATTTTTAAAATGCCAATCGGCAACTATATCTGAAATGCCTATCGGCACCTATATCTGAAATGCCTATCGGCACCTATTTTTGAAATGCCTATCGGAAACTACATCTGAAATGCCTATCAGCACCTATATTTGAAATGCCTATCGGCAACCATATCTGGAATGCCTCTCGGCGCCTATATTTGAAATGCCTATCGGCTTCTATATCTGAAATACCTATCGGCGCCTATTTTTAAAATGCCAATCGGCAACTATATCTGAAGTGCCTATCGGCACCTATATCTGAAATGCCTATCGGCACCTTTTTTTGAAATGCCTATCGAAAACTACATCTGAAATGCCTATCAGCACTTATATTTGAAATGCCTATCGGCAACCACATCAGAAATGCCTATCGGCACCTATATCTGAAATGCCTTTCGGCATTTATATCTGAAATGCCGGTCGACACCTATATTTGAAATTCCTATCGGCACATATATTTTAAATGCCTATCGGCAACTATATCTGATATGCGTATCGGCACCTATATCTGAAATGCCTATCGGCACCTATTTTTGAAATGCCTATCGGAAACTACATCTAAAATGCCTATCGGCACCTATTTTTAAAATGCCAATCGGTAAGTATATCTGAAATGCCTATCGGCACCTATATCTGAAATGCCTATCGAAACCTATTTTTGAAATGCCTATGGGAAACTACATCTGAAATGACTATCAGCACCTATATTTGAAATGCCTATCGGAAACTACATCTGAAATGACTATCAGCGCCTATATTTGAAATGCCTATCGGCAACCATATCTGAAATGCCTATCGGCACCTATATTTGAAATGCCTATCGGCTTCTATATCTAAAATGCCTATCGGCACCTATTTTTAAAATGCCAATTGGCAACTATATCTGAAATGCCTATCGGCACCTATATCTGAAATGCCTATCGGCACCTATTTTTGAAATGCCTATCGGAAACTCCATCTGAAATGCCTATCAGCACCTATATTTGAAATGCCTATCGGCAACCATATCTGCAATGCCTATCGGCACCTATATTTGAAATGCCTATCGGGTTCTATATCTGAAATGCCTATCGACACCTATTTTTAAAATGCCAATTGGCAACTACATCTGAAATGCCTATCGGCACCTATATCTGAAATGCCTATCGGAAACTACATCTGAAATGATTATCAGCACTTATATTTGAAATGCCTATCGGCAACCATATCTGGAATGCCTATCGGCACCTATATTTGAATTGCCTATCGGCTTCTATATCTGAAATGCCTATCGGCAGCTATTTTTAAAATACCAATCGGCAACTATATCTGAAATGCCTATCGGCACCTATATCTGAAATGCCTATCGGCATATATTTTTGAAATGCCTTTCGGAAACTACATCTGAAATGCCTATCTGCTCCTATATTTGAAATGCCTATCGGCAACCATATCTGAAATGCCTATCGACACCTATTTTTAAAATGCCAATTGGCAACTACATCTGAAATGCCTATCGGCACCTATATCTGAAATGCCTATCGGAAACTACATCTAAAATGCCCTTCAGCATCTATATTTGAAACGCCTATCGGCAACTATATCTGCAATGCCTATCGGCACCTATATTTGAAATGCCTATCGGCTTCTATATCTGAAATGCCTATCGGCACCTATTTTTTAAATGCCAATTGGCAACTATATCTGAAATGCTAATCGGCTCCTATATCTGAAATGCCTATCGGCACCTATTTTTGAAATGCCTATCGAAAACTACATCTGAAATGCCTATCAGCACCTATATTTGAAATGCCTATCGGAAACTACATCTGAAATGCCTATCAGCACCTATATTTGAAATGCCTATCGGCAACCATATCTGGAATGCCTATCGGCACCTATATTTGAAATGCCTATCGGCTTCTATATCTGAAATGCCTATCGGCACCTATTTTTAAAATGCCAATCGGCAACTATATCTGAAATGCCTATCGGCACCTATATCTGAAATGCCTATCGGCACCTATTTTTGAAATGCCTATCGGAAACTACATCTGAAATGCCTATCAACACCTATATTTGAAATGCCTATCGGCAACCATATCTGAAATGCCTATCGACACCTATATTTGAAATACCTATCGGCTTCTATATCTGAAATGCCTATCGGTACCCATTTTTAAAATGCCAATCGGTAACTATATCTGAAATGCCTATCGGCACCTATATCTGAAATGTCTATCGGCACCATTTTTTGAAATGCCTATCGGAAACTACATCCGGAATGCCTATCAGCACCTATATTTGAAATGTTTATCGGCAACCATATCTGGAATGCCTATTGGCACCTATATTTGAAATGCCTATCGGCTTCTATATCTGAAATGCCTATCGCTAACAATTTTTGAAATGCCTATCGGAAACTACATCTGAAATGCCTATCAGCACCTATATTTGAAATGCCTATCGGCCACCATATCTGGAATGCTCATCGGTAACTATATTTGAAATGCCTATCGGCTTATATATCTGAAATGCCTATCGGCACCTATTTTTAAAATGCCAATCGGCAACTATATCTGAAATGCCTATCGGCACCTATATCTGAAATGCCTATTGGCACCTATTTTTGAAATGCCTATCGGAAACTACATCTGAAATGCCTATCAGCACCTATATTTGAAATGCTTATCGGCAACCATATCTGAAATGCCTATCGACACCTATATTTAAAATCCCTATCGGCTTCTATATCTGAAATGCCTATCGGCACCTATTTTTAAAATGCCAATCGGCAACTATATCTGAAATGCCTATCGGCACTTATATCTGAAATGCCTATCGGCACCAATTTTTGAAATGCCTATCGAAAACTACATCTGAAATGCCTATCAGCACCTATATTTGAAATGCCTATCGAAAACTACATCTGAAATGCCTATCAGCACCTATATTTGAAATGCCTATCTGAAACTACATCTGAAATGCCTATCAGCACCTATATTTGGAATGCCTATCGGCAACCATATCTGGAATGCCTATCGGCACCTATATTTGAAATGCCTATCGGCTTCAATATCTGAAATGCCTATCGGCACCTATTTTTTAAATACCAATTGGCAACTATATCTGAAATGACTATCGGCACCTTTATCTGAAATGCCTATCGGCACCCATTTTTGAAATGCCTATCGAAAACTACATCTGAAATGCCTATCAGCACCTATATTTGAAATGCCTATCGGAAACTACATCTGAAATGCCTATTAGCACCTATATTTGAAATGCCTATCGGCAACCATATCTGGAATGCCTATCGGCACCTATATTTGAAATGCCTATCGGCTTCTATATCTGAAATGCCTATCGGCACCTATTTTTAAAATGCCAATCGGCAACTATATCTGAAATGCCTATCGGCACCTATATCTGAAATGCCTATCGGCACCTATTTTTGAAATGCCTATCGGAAACTACATCTGAAATGCCTATCAGCACCTATATTTGAAATGCCTATCGGCAATCATATCTGAAATGCCTATCGACACCTATATTTGAAATACCTATCGGCTTCTATATCTGAAATGCCTATCGGCACCTATTTTTAAAATGCCAATCGGCAACACTATCTGAAATGCCTATCGGCACCGATATCTGAAATGCCTATCGGCACCAATTTTTGAAATGCCTATCGGAAACTACATCTGAAATGCCTATCAGCACCTATATTTGAAATGCCTATCGGCAACCATATCTGGAATGCCTATCGGCACCTATATTTGAAATGCCTATCGGCTTCTATATCTGAAATGCCTATCGGCACCTATTTTTAAAATGCCAATCGGCAACTATATCTGAAATGCCTATCGGCACCTATATCTGAAATGCCTATCGGCACCTATTTTTGAAATGCCTATCGGAAACTACATCTGAAATGCCTATCAGCACCTATATTTGAAATGCCTATCGGCAACCATATCTGGAATGCCTATCGGCGCCTATAATTGAAATGCCTATCGGCTTCTATATCTGAAATACCTATCGGCGCCTATTTTTAAAATGCCAATCGGCAACTATATCTGAAGTGCCTATCGGCACCTATATCTGAAATGCCAATCGGCACCTATTTTTGAAATGCCTATCGAAAACTACATCTGAAATGCCTATCAGCACCTATATTTGAAATGCCTATCGGCAACCACATCAGAAATGCCTATCGGCACCTATATCTGAAATGCCTTTCGGCATTTATATCTGAAATGCCGGTCGACACCTATATTTGAAATGCCTATCGGCACATATATTTTAAATGCCTATCGGCAACTATATCTGATATGCCTATCGGCACCTATATCTGAAATGCCTATCGGCAACTATTTTTGAAATGCCTATCGGAAACTACATCTAAAATGCCTATCAGCATCTATTTTTAAAATGCCAATCGGTAAGTATATCTGAAATGCCTATCGGCACCTATATCTGAAATGCCTATCGGAACCTATTTTTGAAATGCCTATCGGAAACTACATCTGAAATGACTATCAGCACCTATATTTGAAATGCCTATCGGCAACCATATCTGAAATGCCTATCCACACCTATATTTGAAATACCTATCGGCTTCTATATCTGAAATGCCTATCGGCACCTATTTTTAAAATGCCAATCGGCAACTATATCTGAAATGCCTATCGGCACCTATATCTGAAATGCCTATCGGTACCTATTTTTGAAATGCCTATCGGAAACTACATCTGAAATGATTATCAGCGCTTATATTTGATATGCCTATCGGCAACCATATCTGGAATGCCTATCGGCAACTATATTTGAAATGCCTATCGGCCTCTATATCTGAAATGCCTATCGGCACCTATTTTTAAAATACCAATCGGCAACTATATCTGAAATGCCTATCGGCACCTATATCTGAAATGCCTATCGGCATATATTTTTGAAATGCCTTTCGGAAACTACTTCTGAAATGCCTATCTGCTCCTATATTTGAAATACCTATCGGCAACCATATCTGAAATGCCTATCGACACCTATATTTTAAATACCTATCGGCTTCTATATCTGAAATGCCTATCGGCACCTGCTTTTAAAATGCCAATCGGCAACTATATCTGAAATGCCTATCGGCACCTATATCCGAAATGCCTATCGGCATCAATTTTTGAAATGCCTATCGGAAACTACATCTAAAATGCCTATCAGCACCTATATTTGAAATGCCTATCTGCAACCATATCTGGAATGCCTATCGGCACCTATAATTGAAATGCCTATCGGCTTCTATATCTGAAATGCCTATCGGCACCTATTTTTAAAATGCCAATCGGCAGCTATATCTGAGATGCCTATCGGCACCTATATCTGAAATGTCTATCAGCACATATTTTTGAAATGCCTATCGGAAACTACATCTGAAATGCCTATCAGCACCTATATTTGAAATGCCTATCGGCAACCATATCTGAAATGCCTATCGACACCTATATTTGAAATACCTATCGGCTTCTATATCTGAAATGCCTATCGGCACCTATTTTTAAAATGCCAATCGGCAACTATATCTGAAATGCCTATCGGCACCTATATCTGAAATGCCTATCGGCACCAATTTTTGAAATGCCTATCGGAAACTACATCTGAAATGCCTATCAGCACCTATATTTGAAATGCCTATCGGCAACCATATCTGGAATGCTCATCGGCACCTATATTTGAAATGCCTATCGGCTTATATATTTGAAATGCCTATCGGCACCTATTTTTAAAACGCCAATCGGCAACTATATCTGAAATGCCTATCATCACCTATATCTGAAATGCCTATCGGCACCTATTTTTGAAATGCCTATCGGAAACTACATCTGAAATGCCTATCGGCACCTTTATCTATAATGCCTATCGGACCCCAATTTTTGAAATGCCTATCGGAAACTACATCTGAAATGCCTATGAGCACCTATATTTGAAATGCCTATCGGCAACCATATCTGGAATGCCTATCGGCACCTATATTTGAAATGCCTATCGGCTTCTATATCTGAAATGCCTATCGGCACCTATTTTTAAAATGCCAATCGGCAACTATATCTGAAATGCCTATCGGCACCTATATCTGAAATGCCTATCGGCACCTATTTTTGAAATGCCTATCGGAAACTACATCTGAAATGCCTATCAGCAACTATATTTGAAATGCCTATCGGCAACCATATCTGGAATGCCTCTCGGCGCCTATATTTGAAATGCCTATCGGCTTCTATATCTGAAATACCTATCGGCGCCTATTTTTAAAATGCCAATCGGCAACTATATCTGAAGTGCCTATCGGCACCTATATCTGAAATGCCTATCGGCACCTTTTTTTGAAATGCCTATCGAAAACTACATCTGAAATGCCTATCAGCACTTATATTTGAAATGCCTATCGGCAACCACATCAGAAATGCCTATCGGCACCTATATCTGAAATGCCTTTCGGCATTTATATCTGAAATGCCGGTCGACACCTATATTTGAAATTCCTATCGGCACATATATTTTAAATGCCTATCGGCAACTATATCTGATATGCGTATCGGCACCTATATCTGAAATGCCTATCGGCACCTATTTTTGAAATGCCTATCGGAAACTACATCTAAAATGCCTATCGGCACCTATTTTTAAAATGCCAATCGGTAAGTATATCTGAAATGCCTATCGGCACCTATATCTGAAATGCCTATCGAAACCTATTTTTGAAATGCCTATGGGAAACTACATCTGAAATGACTATCAGCACCTATATTTGAAATGCCAATCGGAAACTACATCTGAAATGACTATCAGCGCCTATATTTGAAATGCCTATCGGCAACCATATCTGAAATGCCTATCGGCACCTATATTTGAAATGCCTATCGGCTTCTATATCTGAAATGCCTATCGGCACCTATTTTTAAAATGCCAATTGGCAACTATATCTGAAATGCCTATCGGCACCTATATCTGAAATGCCTATCGGCACCTATTTTTGAAATGCCTATCGGAAACTCCATCTGAAATGCCTATAAGCACCTATATTTGAAATGCCTATCGGCAACCATATCTGCAATGCCTATCGGCACCTATATTTGAAATGCCTATCGGGTTCTATATCTGAAATGCCTATCGACACCTATTTTTAAAATGCCAATTGGCAACTACATCTGAAATGCCTATCGGCACCTATATCTGAAATGCCTATCGGAAACTACATCTGAAATGATTATCAGCACTTATATTTGAAATGCCTATCGGCAACCATATCTGGAATGCCTATCGGCACCTATATTTGAATTGTCTATCGCTTCTATATCTGAAATGCCTATCGGCAGCTATTTTTAAAATACCAATCGGCAACTATATCTGAAATGCCTATCGGCACCTATATCTGAAATGCCTATCGGCATATATTTTTGAAATGCCTTTCGGAAACTACATCTGAAATGCCTATCTGCTCCTATATTTGAAATGCCTATCGGCAACCATATCTGAAATGCCTATCGACACCTATTTTTAAAATGCCAATTGGCAACTACATCTGAAATGCCTATCGGCACCTATATCTGAAATGCCTATCGGAAACTACATCTAAAATGCCCTTCAGCACCTATATTTGAAACGCCTATCGGCAACTATATCTGCAATGCCTATCGGCACCTATATTTGAAATGCCTATCGGCTTCTATATCTGAAATGCCTATCGGCACCTATTTTTAAATGCCAATTGGCAACTATATCTGAAATGCTAATCGGCTCCTATATCTGAAATGCCTATCGGCACCTATTTTTGAAATGCCTATCGAAAACTACATCTGAAATGCCTATCAGCACCTATATTTGAAATGCCTATCGGAAACTACATCTGAAATGCCTATCAGCACCTATATTTGAAATGCCTATCGGCAACCATATCTGGAATGCCTATCGGCACCTATATTTGAAATGCCTATCGGCTTCTATATCTGAAATGCCTATCGGCACCTATTTTTAAAATGCCAATCGGCAACTATATCTGAAATGCCTATCGGCACCTATATCTGAAATGCCTATCGGCACCTATTTTTGAAATGCCTATCGGAAACTACATCTGAAATGCCTATCAACACCTATATTTGAAATGCCTATCGGCAACCATATCTGAAATGCCTATCGACACCTATATTTGAAATACCTATCGGCTTCTATATCTGAAATGCCTATCGGTACCCATTTTTAAAATGCCAATCGGTAACTATATCTGAAATGCCTATCGGCACCTATATCTGAAATGTCTATCGGCACCATTTTTTGAAATGCCTATCGGAAACTACATCCGGAATGCCTATCAGCACCTATATTTGAAATGTTTATCGGCAACAATATCTGGAATGCCTATTGGCACCTATATTTGAAATGCCTATCGGCTTCTATATCTGAAATGCCTATCGCTAACAATTTTTGAAATGCCTATCGGAAACTACATCTGAAATGCCTATCAGCACCTATATTTGAAATGCCTATCGGCAACCATATCTGGAATGCTCATCGGTAACTATATTTGAAATGCCTATCGGCTTATATATCTGAAATGCCTATCGGCACCTATTTTTAAAATGCCAATCGGCAACTATATCTGAAATGCCTATCGGCACCTATATCTGAAATGCCTATTGGCACCTATTTTTGAAATGCCTATCGGAAACTACATCTGAAATGCCTATCAGCACCTATATTTGAAATGCTTATCGGCAACCATATCTGAAATGCCTATCGACACCTATATTTAAAATCCCTATCGTCTTCTATATCTGAAATGCCTATCGGCACCTATTTTTAAAATGCCAATCGGCAACTATATCTGAAATGCCTATCGGCACTTATATCTGAAATGCCTATCGGCACCAATTTTTGAAATGCCTATCGAAAACTACATCTGAAATGCCTATCAGCACCTATATTTGAAATGCCTATCGAAAACTACATCTGAAATGCCTATCAGCACCTATATTTGAAATGCCTATCTGAAACTACATCTGAAATGCCTATCAGCACCTATATTTGGAATGCCTATCGGCAACCATATCTGGAATGCCTATCGGCACCTATATTTGAAATGCCTATCGGCTTCTATATCTGAAATGCCTATCGGCACCTATTTTTTAAATACCAATTGGCAACTATATCTGAAATGACTATCGGCACCTATATCTGAAATGCCTATCGGCACCCATTTTTGAAATGCCTATCGAAAACTACATCTGAAATGCCTATCAGCACCTATATTTGAAATGCCTATCGGAAACTACATCTGAAATGCCTATTAGCACCTATATTTGAAATGCCTATCGGCAACCATATCTGGAATGCCTATCGGCACCTATATTTGAAATGCCTATCGGCTTCTATATCTGAAATGCCTATCGGCACCTATTTTTAAAATGCCAATCGGCAACTATATCTGAAATGCCTATCGGCACCTATATCTGAAATGCCTATCGGCACCTATTTTTGAAATGCCTATCGGAAACTACATCTGAAATGCCTATCAGCACCTATATTTAAAATGCCTATCGGCAATCATATCTGAAATGCCTATCGACACCTATATTTGAAATACCTATCGGCTTCTATATCTGAAATGCCTATCGGCACCTATTTTTAAAATGCCAATCGGCAACACTATCTGAAATGCCTATCGGCACCTATATCTGAAATGCCTATCGGCACCAATTTTTGAAATGCCTATCGGAAACTACATCTGAAATGCCTATCAGCACCTATATTTGAAATGCCTATCGGCAACCATATCTGGAATGCCTATCGGCACCTATATTTGAAATGCCTATCGGCTTCTATATCTGAAATGCCTATCGGCACCTATTTTTAAAATGCCAATCGGCAACTATATCTGAAATGCCTATCGGCACCTATATCTGAAATGCCTATCGGCACCTATTTTTGAAATGCCTATCGGAAACTACATCTGAAATGCCTATCAGCACCTATATTTGAAATGCCTATCGGCAACCATATCTGGAATGCCTATCGGCGCCTATAATTGAAATGCCTATCGGCTTCTATATCTGAAATACCTATCGGCGCCTATTTTTAAAATGCCAATCGGCAACTATATCTGAAGTGCCTATCGGCACCTATATCTGAAATGCCAATCGGCACCTATTTTTGAAATGCCTATCGAAAACTACATCTGAAATGCCTATCAGCACCTATATTTGAAATGCCTATCGGCTACCACATCAGAAATGCCTATCGGCACCTATATCTGAAATGCCTTTCGGCATTTGTATCTGAAATGCCGGTCGACACCTATATTTGAAATGCCTATCGGCACATATATTTTAAATGCCTATCGGCAACTATATCTGATATGCCTATCGGCACCTATATCTGAAATGCCTATCGGCACCTATTTTTAAAATGCCAATCGGCAACTATATCTGAAATGCCTATCGGCACCTATATCTGAAATGCCTATCGGTACCTATTTTTGAAATGCCTATCGGAAACTACATCTGAAATGATTATCAGCGCTTATATTTGATATGCCTATCGGCAACCATATCTGGAATGCCTATCGGCAACTATATTTGAAATGCCTATCGGCCTCTATAACTGAAATGCCTATCGGCACCTATTTTTAAAATACCAATCGGCAACTATATCTGAAATGCCTATCGGCACCTATATCTGAAATGCCTATCGGCATATATTTTTGAAATGCCTTTCGGAAACTACTTCTGAAATGCCTATCTGCTCCTATATTTGAAATACCTATCGGCAACCATATCTGAAATGCCTATCGACACCTATATTTTAAATACCTATCGGCTTCTATATCTGAAATGCCTATCGGCACCTGCTTTTAAAATGCCAATCGGCAACTATATCTGAAATGCCTATCGGTACCTATTTTTGAAATGCCTATCGGAAACTACATCTGAAATGATTATCAGCGCTTATATTTGATATGCCTATCGGCAACCATATCTGGAATGCCTATCGGCAACTATATTTGAAATGCCTATCGGCCTCTATAACTGAAATGCCTATCGGCACCTATTTTTAAAATACCAATCGGCAACTATATCTGAAATGCCTATCGGCACCTATATCTGAAATGCCTATCGGCATATATTTTTGAAATGCCTTTCGGAAACTACTTCTGAAATGCCTATCTGCTCCTATATTTGAAATACCTATCGGCAACCATATCTGAAATGCCTATCGACACCTATATTTTAAATACCTATCGGCTTCTATATCTGAAATGCCTATCGGCACCTGCTTTTAAAATGCCAATCGGCAACTATATCTGAAATGCCTATCGGCACCTATATCCGAAATGCCTATCGGCATCAATTTTTGAAATGCCTATCGGAAACTACATCTAAAATGCCTATCAGCACCTATATTTGAAATGCCTATCTGCAACCATATCTGGAATGCCTATCGGCACCTATAATTGAAATGCCTATCGGCTTCTATATCTGAAATGCCTATCGGCACCTATTTTTAAAATGCCAATCGGCAGCTATATCCGAGATGCCTATCGGCACCTATATCTGAAATGTCTATCAGCACATATTTTTGAAATGCCTATCGGAAACTACATCTGAAATGCCTATCAGCACCTATATTTGAAATGCCTATCGGCAACCATATCTGAAATGCCTATCGACACCTATATTTGAAATACCTATCGGCTTCTATATCTGAAATGCCTATCGGCACCTATTTTTAAAATGCCAATTGGTAACTATATCTGAAATGCCTATCGGCACCTATATCTGAAATCCCTATCGGCACCATTTTTTAAAATGTCTATCGGAAACTACATCCGGAATGCCTATCAGCACCTATATTTGAAATGCCTATCGGCAACCATATCTGAAATGCCTATCGGCACCTATATTTGAAATGCCTATCGGCTTCTATATCTGAAATGCCTATCGACACCTATTTTTAAAATGCCAATCGGCAACTATATCTGAAATGCCTATCGGCACCTATATCTGAAATGCCTATCGGCACCTATTTTTGAAATGCCTATCGGAAACTACATCTGAAATGCCTATCAGCACCTATATTTGAAATGCTTATCGGCAACCATATCTGAAATGCCTATCGACACCTATATTTGAAATCCCTATCGGCTTCTATATCTGAAATGCCTATCGGCACCTATTTTTAAAATGCCAATCGGCAACTATATCTGAAATGCCAATCGGCACCTATATCTGAAATGCCTATCGACACCTATTTTTAAAATGCCAATTGGCAACTATATCTGAAATGCCTATCGGCACCTATATCTGAAATGCCTATCAGTACCTATTTTTGAAATGCCTATCGGAAACTACATCTAAAATGATTATCAGCACTTATATTTGAAATGCCTATCGGCAACCATATCTGGAAAGCCTATCGGCACCTATATTTGAAATGCCTATCGGCTTCTATATCTGAAATGCCTATCGGCACCTATTTTTAAAATACCAATCGGCAACTATATCTGAAATGCCTATCGGCACCTATATCTGAAATGCCTATCGGCGCCTATTTTTGAAATGCCTATCGGAAACTCCATCTGAAATGCCTATCAGCACCTATATTTGAAATGCCTATCGGCAACCATATCTGGAATGCCTACCGGCACCTATATTTGAAATGCCTATCGGCAACCATATCTGGAATGCCTATCGGCACCTATATTTGAAATGCCTATCGGCTTCTATATCTGAAATGCCTATCGACACATATTTTTAAAATGCCAATCGGCAACTATATCTGAAATGCCTATCGGCACCTATATCTGAAATGCTTATCGGCACCTATTTTTGAAATGCCTATCGGAAACTACATCTAAAATGCCTATCAGCACATTTATTTGAAATGCTTATCGGCAACCATATCTGAAATAGCTATCGACACCTATATTTGAAATCCCTATCGGCTTCTATATCTGAAATGCCTATCGCCATGTATTTTTAAAATGCCAATCGGCAACTATATCTGAAATGCCTATCGGCACCTATATCTGAAATGCCTATCGGCACCAATTTTTGAAATGCCTATCGGAAACTACATCTGAAATGCCTATCAGCACCTATATTTGAAATGCCTATCGGCAACCATATCTGGAATGCTCATCGGCACCTATATTTGAAATGCCTATCGGCTTATATATCTGAAATGCCTATCGGCACCTATTTTTAAAATGCCAATCGGCAACTATATCTGAAATGCCTATCGGCACCTATATCTGAAATGCCTATCGGCACCAATTTTTGAAATGCCTATCGGAAACTACATCTGAAATGCCTATCAGCACCTATATTTGAAATGCCTATCGGCAACCATATCTGGAATGCCTATCGGCGCCTATATCTGAAATGCCTATTGGCTTCTATATCTGAAATTCCTATCGGCACCTATTTTTAAAATGCCAATCGGCAACTATATCTGAAATGCCTATCGGCACCTATATCTGAAATGCCTATCGGCACCTATTTTTGAAATGCCTATCGGAAACTACATCTGAAATGCCTATCAGCACCTATATTTGAAATGCCTATCGGCAACCATATCTGGAATGTCTATCGGCGCCTATATTTGAAATGCCTATCGGCTTCTATATCTGAAATACCTATCGGCGCCTATTTTTAAAATGCCAATCGGCAACTATATCTGAAGTGCCTATCGGCACCTATATCTGAAATGCCTATCGGCACCTATTTTTGAAATGCCTATCGAAAACTACATCTGAACTGCCTATCAGCACCTATATTTGAAATGCCTATCGGCAACCACATCAGAAATGCCTATCGGCACCTATATCTGAAATGCCTTTCGGCATTTATATCTGAAATGCCGGTCGACACCTATATTTGAAATGGCTATCGGCACATATATTTTAAATGCCTATCGGCAACTATATCTGATATGCCTATCGGCACCTATATCTGAAATGCCTATCGGCACCTATTTTTGAAATGCCTATCGGAAACTACATCTAAAATGCCTATCGGCACCTATTTTTAAAATGCCAATCGGTAAGTATATCTGAAATGCCTATCGGCACCTATATCTGAAATGCCTATCGGAACCTATTTTTGGAATGCCTATCGGAAACTACATCTGAAATGACTATCAGCACCTATATTTGAAATGCCTATCGGCAACCATCTCTAGAATGCCTATCGGCACCTATATTTGAAATTCCTATCGGCTTCTATATCTGAAATGCCTATCGACACCTATTTTTAAAATGCCAATCGGCAACTATATCTGAAATGCCTATCGGCACCTATATCTGAAATGCCTATCGGCACCTATATTTAAAATCCCTATCGGCTTCTATATCTGAAATGCCTATCGGCACTTATTTTTGAAATGCCTATCGGAAACTACATCTGAAATGCCTATCAGCACCTATATTTGAAATGCCTATCGGCAACAATATCTGGAATGCCTATCGGCGCCTATATTTGAAATGCCTATCGGCTTCTATATCTGAAATGCCTATCGGCACCTATTTTTAAAATGCCAATCGGCATTTATATCTGAAGTGCCTATCGGCACCTATATCTGAAATGCCTATCGGCACCTATTTTTGAAATGCCTATCGAAAACTACATCTGAAATGCCTATCAGCACCTATATTTGAAATGCCTATCGGCAACCACATCAGAAATGCCTATCGGCACCTATATCTGAAATGCCTTTCGGCATTTATATCTGAAATGCCGATCGACACCTATATTTGAAATGCCTATCGGCACTTTTATTTTAAATGCCTATCGGCAACTATATCTGATAAGCCTATCGGCACCTATATCTGAAATGCCTATCGGCACCTATTTTTGAAATGCCTATCGGCAACCATATCTGGAATGCCTATCGGCGCCTATATTTGAAATGCCTATCGGCTTCTATATCTGAAATGCCTATCGGCACCTATTTTTAAAATGCCAATCGGCATTTATATCTGAAGTGCCTATCGGCACCTATATCTGAAATGCCTATCGGCACCTATTTTTGAAATGCCTATCGAAAACTACATCTGAAATGCCTATCAGCACCTATATTTGAAATGCCTATCGGCAACAACATCAGAAATGCCTATCGGCACCTATATCTGAAATGCCTTTCGGCATTTATATCTGAAATGCCGATCGACACCTATATTTAAAATGCCTATCGGCACTTTTATTTTAAATGCCTATCGGCAACTATATCTGATAAGCCTATCGGCACCTATATCTGAAATGCCTATCGGAACCTATTTTTAAAATGCCAATCTTTAAGTATATCTGAAATGCCTATCGGCACCTATATCTAAAATGCCTATCGGAACCTTTTTTTGAAATGCCTATCGGAAACTACATCTGAAATGACTATCAGCACCTATATTTGAAATGCCTATCGGCAACCATATCTGAAATGCCTATCCACACCTATATTTGAAATACCTATCAGCATCTATATCTAAAATGCCTATCGGCACCTATTTTTAAAATGCCAATCGGTAAGTATATCTGAAATGCCTATTGGCACCTATATCTAAAATGCCTATCGGAACCTATTTTTGAAATGCCTATCGGAAACTACATCTGAAATGACTATCAGCACCTATATTTGAAATGCCTATCGGCAACCATAACTGAAATGCCTATCCACACCTATATTTGAAATACCTATCGGCTTCTATATCAAAAATGCCTGTCGGCACCTATTTTTAAAATGCCAATCGGCAACTACATCTGAAATGCCTATCGGCTTATATATCTGAAATGCCTATCGGCACCTATTTTTAAAATGCCAATCGACAACTATATCTGAAATGCCAATCGGCACCTATATCTGAAATGCCTATCGACACCTATTTTTAAAATGCCAATTGGCAACTATATCTGAAATGCCTATCGGCACCTATATCTGAAATGCCTATCGACACCTATTTTTAAAATGCCAATTGGCAACTATATCTGAAATGCCTATCGGCACCTATATCTGAAATGCCTATCGGTACCTATTTTTGAAATGCCTATCGGAAACTACATCTAAAATGATTATCAGCAATTATATTTGAAATGCCTATCGGCAACCATATCTGGAATGCCTATCGGCGCCTATATTTGAAATGCCTATCGGCTTCTATATCTAAAATGCCTATCGGCACCTATTTTTAAAATGCCAATCGGAAAGTATATCTGAAATGCCTATCTACACCTATAATTGAAATGCACATCGGAACCTATTTTTGAAATGCCTTTCGGAAACAACATCTGAAATGACTATCAGCACCTATATTTGAAATGCCTATCGGCAACCATATCTGAAATGCCTATCCACACCTGTTCTTGAAATACCTATCGGCTTCTATATCTAAAATGCCTATCGGCACCTATTTTTAAAATGCCAATCGGCAGATATATCTTAAATGCCTATCGGCACCTGTATCTGAAATGCCTATCGGCACCAACTTTTGAAATGCCTATCGGAAACTCCATCTGAAATGCCTATCAGCACCTATATTTGAAATGCCTATCGGCAACCATATCTGGAATGCCTATCGGCACCTATATTTGAAATGCCTATCGGGTTCTATATCTGAAATGCCTATCGACACCTATTTTTAAAATGCCAATTGGCAACTATATCTGAAATGCCTATCGGCACCTATATCTGAAATGCCTATCGGTACCTATTTTTGAAATGCCTATCGGAAACTACATCTGAAATGATTATCAGCACTTATATTTGAAATGCCTATCGGCAACCATATCTGGAATGCCTATCGGCACCTATATTTGAAATGCCTATCGGCTTCTATATCTGAAATGCCTATCGGCACCTATTTTTAAAATACCAATCGGCAACTATATCTGAAATGCCTATCGGCACCTATATCTGAAATGCCTATCGGCATATATTTTTGAAATGCCCTTCGGAAAATACATCTGAAATGCCTATCTGCTCCTATATTTGAAATGCCTATCGGCAACCATATCTGAAATGCCTATCGACACCTATATTTGAAATACCTATCGGCTTCTATATCTGAAATGCCTATCGGCACCTGTTTTTAAAATGCCAATCGGCAACTATATCTGAAATGCCTATCGGCACCTATATCCGAAATGCCTATCGGCATCAATTTTTGAAATGCCTATCGGTAACTACATCTGAAATGCCTACCAGCACCTATATTTGAAATGCTTATCGGCAACCATATCTGAAATGCCTATCGACACCTATATTTGAAATCCCTATCGGCTTCTATATCTGAAATGCCTATCGGCACCCATTTTTAAAATGCCAATCGGCATTTATATCTGAAGTGCCTATCGGCACCTATATCTAAAATGCCTATCGGCACCTATTTTTGAAATGCCTATCGAAAACTACATCTGAAATGCCTATCAGCACCTATATTTGAAATGCCTATCGGCAACCACATCAGAAATGCCTATCGGCACCTATATCTGAAATGCCTTTCGGCATTTATATCTGAAATGCCGGTCGACACATATATTTGAAATGCCTATCGGCACTTTTATTTTAAATGCCTATCGGCAACTATATCTGATAAGCCTATCGGCACCTATATCTGCAATGCCTATCGGCACCTATTTTTGAAATGCCAATCTTTAAGTATATCTAAAATGCCTATCGGCACCTATATCTAAAATGCCTATCGGAACCTTTTTTTGAAATGCCTATCGGAAACTATATCTGAAATGACTATCAGCACAAATATTTGAAATGCCTATCGGCAACCATATCTGAAATGCCTATCCACACCTATATTTGAAATACCTATCGGCTTCTATATCTAAAATGCCTATCGGCACCTATTTTTAAATTGCCAATCGGCAACTACATCTGGTATGCCTATCGTCTTATATATCTGAAATGCCTATCGGCACCTATTTTTAAAATGCCAATCGGCAACTATATCTGAAATGCCAATCGGCACCTATATCTGAAATGCCTATCGGCACCTATTTTTGAAATGCCTATCGGAAACTACATCTGAAATGCCTATCAGCACCTATATTTGAAATGCCTATCGGCAACCATATCTGAAATGCCTATCGACACCTATATTTGAAATCCCTATCGGCTTCTATATCTGAAATGCCTATCGGCACCTATTTTTAAAATGCCAATCGGCAACTATATCTGAAATGCCAATCGGCACCTATATCTGAAATGCCTATCGACACCTATTTTTAAAATGCCAATTGGCAACTATATCTGAAATGCCTATCGGCACCTATATCTGAAATGCCTATCGGTACCTACTTTTGAAATGCCTATCGGAAACTACATCTGAAATGATTATCAGCACTTATATTTGAAATGCCTATCGGCAACCATATCTGGAATGCCAATCGGCACCTATATTTGAAATGCCTATCGGCTTCTATATCTGAAATGCCTATCGGCACCTATTTTTAAAATACCAATCGGCAACTATATCTGAAATGCCTATCGGCACCTATATCTGAAATGCCTATCGGCACCTATTTTTGAAATGCCTATCAGCACCTATATTTGAAATGCCTATCGGCAACCATATCTGGAATGCCCATCGGCAACTATATTTGAAATGCCTATCGGCAACCATATCTGGAATGCCCTTCGGCACCTATATTTGAAATGCCTATCGGCTTCTATATCTGAAATGCCTATCGACACCTCTTTTTAAAATGCCAATCGGCAACTATATCTGAAATGCCTATCGGCACCTATATCTGAAATGCCTATTGGCACCTATTTTTGAAATGCCTATCGGAAACTACATCTGAAATGCCTATCAGCACCTTTATTTGAAATGCTTATCGGCAACTATATCTGAAATAGCTATCGACACCTATATTTGAAATCCCTATCGGCTTCTATATCTGAAATGCCTATCGTCACCTATTTTTAAAATGCCAATCGGCAACTATATCTGAAATGCCAATCGGCACCTATATCTGAAATGCCTATCGGCACCTATTTTTGAAATGCCTATCGGAAACTACATCTGAAATGCCTATCCACACCTGTATTTGAAATACCTATCGTCTTCTATATCTGAAATGTCTATCGGCAACCATTTCTGGAATGCCTATCGGCACCTATATTTGAAATGCCTATCGGGTTCTATATCTGCAATGCCTATCAACACCTATTTTTAAAATGCCAATTGGCAACTATATCTGAAATGCCTATCGGCACCTCTTTTTAAAATGCCAATCGGCAACTATATCTGAAATGCCTATCGGCACCTATATCTGAAATACCTATCGTCACCAACTTTTGAAATCCCTATCGGAAACTCCATCTGAAATGCCTATCAGCACCTATATTTGAAATGCCTATCGGCAACCATTTCTGGAATGCCTATCGGCACCTATATTTGAAATGCCTATCGGGTTCTATATCTGAAATGCCTATCAACACCTATTTTACAAATGCCAATCGGCAACTATATCTGAAATGCCTATCGGCACCTATATCTGAAATGCCTATCGGTACCTATTTTTGAAATGCCTATCGGAAACTACATCTGAAATGATTATCAGCACTTATATTTGAAATGCCTATCGGCAACCATATCTGGAATGCCTATCGGCACCTATATTTGAAATGCCTATCGGCTTCTATATCTGAAATGCCTATCGGCACCTATTTTTAAAATACCAATCGGCAACTATATCTGAAATGCCTATCGGCACGTATATCTGAAATCGGCATATATTATTGAAATGCCTTTCGGAAACTACATCTGAAATGCCTATCTGCTCCTATATTTGAAATGCCTATCGGCAACCATATCTGAAATGCCTATCGACACCTATATTTGAAATACCTATCGGCTTCTATATCTGAAATGCTTATCGGCACCTGTTTTTAAAATGCCAATCGGCAACTATATCTGAAATGCCTATCGGCACCTATATCCGAAATGCCTATCGGCATCAATTTTTGAAATGCCTATCGGAAACTACATCTAAAATGCCTATCAGCACCTATATTTGAAATGCCTATCGGCAACTATATCTGCAATGCCTATCGGCACCTATATTTGAAATGCCTATCGGCTTCTATATCTGAAATGCCTATCGGCACCTATTTTTTAAATGCCAATTGGCAACTATATCTGAAATGACTATCGTCACCTATATCTGAAATGCCTATCGGCACCTATTTTTGAAATGCCTATCGAAAACTACATCTGAAATGCCTATCAGCACCTATATTTGAAATGCCTATCGGAAACTACATCTGAAATGCCTATCAGCACCTATATTTGAAATGCCTATCGGCAACCATATCTGGAATGCCTATCGGCACCTATATTTGAAATGCCTATCGGCTTCTATATCTGAAATGCCTATCGGCACCTATTTTTAAAATGCCAATCGGCAACTATATCTGAAATGCCTATCGGCACCTATATCTGAAATGCCTATCGGCACCTATTTTTGAAATGCCTATCGGAAACTACATCTGAAATGCCTATCAGCACCTATATTTGAAATGCCTATCGGCAACCATATCTGAAATGCCTATCGACACCTATATTTGAAATACCTATCGGCTTCTATATCTGAAATGCCTATCGGTACCTATTTTTAAAATGCCAATCGGTAACTATATCTGAAATGCCTATCGGCACCTATATCTGAAATGCCTATCGGCACCATTTTTTGAAATGCCTATCGGAAACTACATCCGGAATGCCTATCAGCACCTATATTTGAAATGCCTATCGGCAACCATATCTGGAATGCCTATCGGCACCTATATTTCAAATGCCTATCGGCTTCTATATCTGAAATGCCTATCGACACCAATTTTTGAAATGCCTATCGGAAACTACATCTGAAATGCCTATCAGCACCTACATTTCAAATGCCTATCGGCAACTATATCTGGAATGCTCATCGGCACCTATATTTGAAATGCCTATCGGCCTATATATCTGAAATGCCTATCGGCACCTATTTTTAAAATGCCAATCGGCCACTATATCTGAAATGCCTATCGGCACCTATATCTGAAATGCCTATCGGCACCTATTTTAGAAATGCCTATCGGAAACTACATCTGAAATGCCTATCAGCACCTATATTTGAAATGCCTATCGGCAACCATATCTGGAATGCCTATCGGCGCCTATATTTGAAATGCCTATCGGCTTCTATATCTAAAATGCCTATCGGCACCTATTTTTAAAATGCCAATCGGAAAGTATATTTGAAATGCCTATCTACACCTATAATTGAAATGCCTATCGGAACCTATTTTTGAAATGCCTATCGGAAACAACATCTGAAATGACTCTCAGCACCTATATTTGAAATGCCTATCGGCAACCATATCTGAAATGCCTATCCACACCTGAATTTGAAATACCTATCGGCTTCTATATCTAAAATGCCTATCGGCACCTATTTTTAAAATGCCAATCGGCAACTATATCTGAAATGCCTATCGGCACCTATATCTGAAATGCCTATCGGCACCAACTTTTGAAATGCCTATCGGAAACTCCATCTGAAATGCCTATCAGCACCTATATTTGAAATGCCTATCGGCAACCATATCTGGAATGCCTATCGGCACCTATATTTGAAATGCCTATCGGGTTCTATATCTGAAATGCCAATCGACACCTATTTTTAAAATGCCAATTGGCAACTATATCTGAAATGCCTATCGGCACCTATATCTGAAATGCCTATCGGTACCTATTTTTGAAATGCCTATCGGAAACTACATCTGAATTGATTATCAGCACTTATATTTGAAATGCCTATCGGCAACCATATCTGGAATGCCTATCGGCACCTATATTTGAAATGCCTACCGGCTTCTATATCTGAAATGCCTATCGGCACCTATTTTTAAAATACAAATCGGCAACTATATCTGAAATGCCTATCGGCACCTATATCTAAAATGCCTATCGGCATATATTTTTGAAATGCCTTTCGGAAACTACATCTTAAATGCCTATCTGCTCCTATATTTGAAATGCCTATCGGCAATCATTTCTTAAATGCCTATCGACACCTATATTTAAAATATCTATCGACTTCTATATCTGAAATGCCTATCGGTACCTGTTTTTAAAATGCCAATCGGCAACTATATCTGAAATGCCTATCGGCACCTATATCCGAAATGCCTGTCGGCATCAATTTTTGAAATGCCTATCGGTAACTACATCTGCAATGCCTACCAGCACCTATATTTGAAATGCTTATCGGCAACCATATCTGAAATGCCTATCGACACCTATATTTGAAAGCCCTATCAGCTTCTGTATCTGAAATGCCTATCGGCACCTATTTTTAAAATGCCAATCGGCATTTATATCTGAAGTGCCTATCGGCACCTATATCTGAAATGCCTATCGGCACCTATTTTTGAAATGCGTATCGAAAACTACATCTGAAATGCCTATCAGCACCTATATTTGAAATGCCTATCGGCAACCACATCAGAAATGCCTATCGGCACCTATATCTGAAATGCCTTTCGGCGTTTATATCTGAAATGCCGGTCGACACCTATATTTGAAATGCTTATCGGCAACCATATCTGAAATGCCTATCGACACCTATATTTGAAAGCCCTATCGGCTTCTGTATCTGAAATGTCTATCGGCACCTATTTTTGAAATGCCAATCTTTAAGTATATCTGAAATGCCTATCGGCACCTATATCTAAAATGCCTATCGGAACCTATTTTTGAAATGCCTATCGGAAACTACATCTGAAATGACTATCAGCACCTATATTTGAAATGCCTATCGGCAACCATATCTGAAATGCCTATCCACACCTATATTTGAAATACCTATCGGCTTCTATATCTAAAATGCCTATCGGCACCTATTTTTAAAATGCCAATCGGCAACTACACTGAAATGCCTATCGGCTTATATATCTGAAATGCCTATCGGCACCTATTTTTAAAATGCCAATCGGCAACTATATCTGAAATGCCAATCGGCACCTATATCTGAAATGCCTATCGGCACCTATTTTTGAAATGCCTATCGGAAACTACATCTGAAATGCCTATCAGCACCTATATTTGAAATGCCTATCGGCAACCATATCTGAAATGCCTATCGACACCTATATTTGAAATCCCTATCGGCTTCTACATCTGAAATGCCTATCGGCACCTATTTTTAAAATGTCAATCGGTAAGTATATCTGAAATGCCTATCGGCACCTATATTCAAAATGCTTATCGGAACCTATTTTTGAAATGCCTATCGGAAACTACATCTGAAATGACTATCAGCACCTATATTTGAAATGCCTATCGGCAACCATATCTGAAATGCCTATCCACACCTATATTTGAAATACCTATCGGCTTCTATATCTAAAATGCCTATCGGCACCTATTTTTAAAATGCCAATCGGCAACTACACTGAAATGCCTATCGGCTTATATATCTGAAATGCCTATCGGCACCTATTTTTAAAATGCCAATCGGCAACTATATCTGAAATGCCAATCGGCACCTATATCTGAAATGCCTATCGGCACCTATTTTTGAAATGCCTATCGGAAACTACATCTGAAATGCCTATCAGCACCTATATTTGAAATGCCTATCGGCAACCATATCTGAAATGCCTATCGACACCTATATTTGAAATCCCTATCGGCTTCTACATCTGAAATGCCTATCGGCACCTATTTTTAAAATGCCAATCGGCAACTATATCTGAAATGCCAATCGGCACCTATATCTGAAATGCCTATCGACACCTATTTTTAAAATGCCAATTGGCAACTATATCTGAAATGCCTATCGGCACCTATATCTAAAATGCCTATCGGTACCTATTTTTGAAATGCCTATCTGAAACAACATCTGAAATGACTCTCAGCACCTATATTTGAAATGCCTATCGGCAACCATATCTGAAATGCCTATCCACACCTGAATTTGAAATACCTATCGGCTTCTATATCTAAAATGCCTATCGGCACCTATTTTTAAAATGCCAATCGGCAACTATATCTGAAATGCCTAACGGCACCTATATCTGAAATGACTATCGGCACCAACTTTTGAAATGCCTATCGGAAACTCCATCTGAAATGCCTATCAGCACCTATATTTTAAATGCCTATCGGCAGCCATATCTGGAATGCCTATCGGCACCTATATTTGAAATGCCTATCGGGTTCTATATCTGAAATGCCAATCGACACCTATTTTTAAAATGCCAATTGGCAACTATATCTGAAATGCCTATCGGCACCTATATCTGAAATGCCTATCGGTACCTATTTTTGAAATGCCTATCGGAAACTACATCTGAATTGATTATCAGCACTTATATTTGAAATGCCTATCGGCAACCATATCTGGAATGCCTATCGGCACCTATATTTGAAATGCCTATCGGCTTCTATATCTGAAATGCCTATCGGCACCTATTTTTAAAATACCAATCGGCAACTATATCTGAAATGCCTATCGGCACCTATATCTGAAATGCCTATCGGTACCTATTTTTGAAATGCCTATCGGAAACTACATCTGAATTGATTATCAGCACTTATATTTGAAATACCTATCGGCAACCATATCTGAAATGCCTATCGACACCTATATTTGAAATCCCTATCGGCTTCTATATCTGAAATGCCTATCGGCACCTATTTTTAAAATGCCAATCGGCAACTATATCTGAAATGCCAATCGGCACCTATATCTGAAATGCCTATCGACACCTATTTTTAAAATGCCAATTGGCAACTATATCTGAAATGCCTATCGGCACCTATATCTGAAATGCCTATCGGTACCTATTTTTGAAATGCCTATCGGAAACTACATCTGAAATGATTATCAGCACTTATATTTGAAATGCCTATCGGCAACCATATCTGGAAAGCCTATCGGCACCTATATTTGAAATGCCTATCGGCTTCTATATCTGAAATGCCTATCGGCACCTATTTTTAAAATACCAATCGGCAACTATATCTGAAATGCCTATCGGCACCTATATCTGAAATGCCTATCGGCACCTATTTTTGAAATGCCTATCGGAAACTCCATCTGAAATGCCTATCAGCACCTATATTTGAAATGCCTATCGGCAACCATATCTGGAATGCCTATCGGCACCTATATTTGAAATGCCTATCGGCAACCATATCTGGAATGCCTATCAGCACCTATATTTGAAATGCCTATCGGCTTCTATATCTGAAATGCCTATCGACACCTATTTTTAAAATGCCAATCGGCAACTATATCTGAAATGCCTATCGGCACCTATATCTGAAATGCCTATCGGCACCTATTTTTGAAATGCCTATCGGAAACTACATCTAAAATGCCTATCAGCACCTTTATTTGAAATGCTTATCGGCAACCATATCTGAAATAGCTATCGACACCTATATTTGAAATCCCTATCGGCTTCTATATCTGAAATGCCTATCGGCACCTATTTTTAAAATGCCAATCGGCAACTATATCTGAAATGCCTATCGGCACCTATATCTGAAATGCCTATCGGCACCAATTTTTGAAATGCCTATCGGAAACTACATCTGAAATGCCTATCAGCACCTATATTTGAAATGCCTATCGGCAACCATATCTGGAATGCTCATCGGCACCTATATTTGAAATGCCTATCGGCTTATATATCTGAAATGCCTATCGGCACCTATTTTATAAGTGCCATTCGGCAACTATATCTGAAATGCCTATCGGCACCTATATCTGAAATGCCTATCGGCACCTATTTTTGAAATACCTATCGGCTTCTATATCTGAAATGCCTATCGGCACCTATTTTTAAAATGCCAATCGGCAACTATATCTAAAATGCCTATCGGCACCTATATCTGAATAGCCTATCGGCACCAATTTTTGAAATGCCTATCGGAAACTACATCTGAAATGCCTATCAGCACCTATATTTGAAATGCCTATCGGCAACCATATCTGGAATGCCTATCGGCGCCTATATTTGAAATGCCTATCGGCTTCTATATCTGAAATGCCTATCGGCACCTATTTTTAAAATGCCAATCGGCAACTATATCTGAAATGCCTATCGGCACCTATATCTGAAATGCCTATCGGCACCTATTTTTGAAATGCCTATCGGAAACTACATCTGAAATGCCTATCAGCACCTATATTTGAAATGCCTATCGGCAACCATATCTGGAATGCCTATCGGCGCCTATATTTGAAATGCCTATCGGCCTCTATATCTGAAATACCTATCGGCGCCTATTTTTAAAATGCCAATCGGCAACTATATCTGAAGTGCCTATCGGCACCTATATCTATAATGCCTATCGGCACCTGTTTTTGAAATGCCTATCGAAAACTACATCTGAAATGCCTATCAGCACCTATATTTGAAATGCCTATCGGCAACCACATCAGAAATGCCTATCGGCACCTATATCTGAAATGCCTTTCGGCATTTATATCTGAAATGCCGGTCGACACCTATATTTGAAATGCCTATCGGCACATATATTTTAAATGCCTATCGGCAACTATATCTGATATGCCTATCGGCACCTATATCTGAAATGCCTATCGGCACCTATTTTTGAAATGCCTATCGGAAACTACATATAAAATGCCTATCGGCACCTATTTTTAAAATGCCAATCGGTAAGTATATCTGAAATGCCTATCGGCACCTATATCTGAAATGCCTATCGGAACCTATTTTTGAAATGCCTATCGGAAACTACATCTGAAATGACTATCAGCACCTATATTTGAAATGCCTATCGGCAACCATATCTGGAATGCCTATCGGCACCTATATTTGAAATTCCTATCGGCTTCTATATCTGAAATGCCTATCGACACCTATTTTTAAAATGCCAATCGGCAACTATATCTGAAATGCCTATCGGCACCTATATCTGAAATGCCTATCGGCACCTATTTTTGAAATGCCTATCGGAAACTACATCTGAAATGCCTATCAGCACCTATATTTGAAATGTTTATCGGCAACCATATCTGAAATGCCCATCGACACCTATATTTGAAATCCCTATCGGCTTCTATATCTGAAATGCCTATCGGCACCTATTTTTGAAATGCCTATCGGAAACTACATCTGAAATGCCTATCAGCACCTATATTTGAAATGCCTATCGGCAACAATATCTGGAATGCCTATCGGCGCCTATATTTGAAATGCCTATCGGCTTCTATATCTGAAATGCCTATCGACACCTATTTTTAAAATGCCAATCGGCATTTATATCTGAAGTGCCTATCGGCACCTATATCTGAAATGCCTATCGGCACCTATTTTTGAAATGCCTATCGAAAACTACATCTGAAATGCCTATCAGCACCTATATTTGAAATGCCTATCGGCAACCACATCAGAAATGCCTATTGGCACCTATATCTGAAAGGCCTTTCGGCATTTATATCTGAAATGCCGATCGACACCTATATTTGAAATGCCTATCGGCACTTTTATTTTAAATGCCTATCGGCAACTATATCTGATAAGCCTATCGGCACCTATATCTGAAATGCCTATCGGCACCTATTTTTGAAATGCCTATCGGCAACCATATCTGGAATGCCTATCGGCGCCTATATTTGAAATGCCTATCGGCTTCTATATCTGAAATGCCTATCGGCACCTATTTTTAAAATGCCAATCGGCATTTATATCTGAAGTGCCTATCGGCACCTATATCTGAAATGCCTATCAGCACCTATATTTGAAATGCCTATCGGCAACTATATCTGAAATGCCTATCGGCACCTATATCTGAAATGCCTATCGGCACCTATTTTTGAAATGCCTATCGGAAACTCCATCTGAAATGCCTATCAGCACCTATATTTGAAATGCCTATCGGCAACCATATCTGGAATGCCTATCGGCACCTATAATTGAAATGCCTATCGGCAACCATATCTGGAATGCCTATCGGCACCTATATTTGAAATGTCTATCGGCTTCTATATCTGAAATGCCTATCGACACCTATTTTTAAAATGCCAATCGGCAACTATATCTGAAATGCCTATCGGCACCTATATCTGAAATGCCTATCGGCACCTATTTTTGAAATGCCTATCGGAAACTACATCTAAAATGCATATCAGCACCTTTATTTGAAATGCTTATCGGCAACCATATCTGAAATAGCTATCGACACCTATATTTGAAATCCCTATCGGCTTCTATATCTGAAATGCCTATCGGCACCTATTTTTAAAATGCCAATCGGCAACTATATCTGAAATGCCTATCGGCACGTATATCTGAAATGCTTATCGGCACCAACTTTTGAAATGCCTATCGGAAACTACATCTGAAATGCCTATCAGCACCTATATTTGAAATGCCTATCGGCAACCATATCTGGAATGCTCATCGGCACCTATATTTGAAATGCCTATCGGCTTATATATCTGAAATGCCTATCGGCACCTATTTTATAAGTGCCAATCGGCAACTATATCTGAAATGCCTATCGGCACCTATATCTGAAAAGCCTATCGGCACCTATTTTTGAAATACCTATCGGCTTCTATATCTGAAATGCCTATCGGCACCTATTTTTAAAATGCCAATCGGCAACTATATCTGAAATGCCTATCGGCACTTATATCTGAATAGCCTATCGGCACCAATTTTTGAAATGCCTATCGGAAACTACATCTGAAATGCCTATCAGCACCTATATTTGAAATGCCTATCGGCAACCATATCTGGAATGCCTATCGGCGCCTATATTTGAAATGCCTATCGGCTTCTATATCTGAAATGCCTATCGGCACCTATTTTTAAAATGCCAATCGGCAACTATATCTGAAATGCCTATCGGCACCTATATCTGAAATGCCTATCGGCACCTATTTTTGAAATGCCTATCGGAAACTACATCTGAAATGCCTATCAGCACCTATATTTGAAATGCCTATCGGCAACCATATCTGGAATGCCTATCGGCGCCTATATTTGAAATGCCTATCGGCCTCTATATCTGAAATACCTATCGGCGCCTATTTTTAAAATGCCAATCGGCAACTATATCTGAAGTGCCTATCGGCACCTATATCTGAAATGCCTATCGGCACCTGTTTTTGAAATGCCTATCGAAAACTACATCCGAAATGCCTATCAGCACCTATATTTGAAATGCCTATCGGCAACCACATCAGAAATGCCTATCGGCACCTATATCTGAAATGCCTTTCGGCATTTATATCTGAAATGCCGGTCGACACCTATATTTGAAATGCCTATCGGCACATATATTTTAAATGCCTATCGGCAACTATATCTGATATGCCTATCGGCACCTATATCTGAAATGCCTATCGGCACCTATTTTTGAAATGCCTATCGGAAACTACATATAAAATGCCTATCGGCACCTATTTTTAAAATGCCAATCGGTAAGTATATCTGAAATGCCTATCGGCACCTATATCTGAAATGCCTATCGGAACCTATTTTTGAAATGCCTATCGGAAACTACATCTGAAATGCCTATCAGCACCTATATTTGAAATGCCTATCGGCAACAATATCTGGAATGCCTATCGGCGCCTATATTTGAAATGCCTATCGGCTTCTATATCTGAAATGCCTATCGGCACCTACTTTTAAAATGCCAATCGGCATTTATATCTGAAGTGCCTATCGGCACCTATATCTGAAATGCCTATCGGCACCTATTTTTGAAATGCCTATCGAAAACTACATCTGAAATGCTTATCAGCACCTATATTTGAAATGCTTATCGGCAACCACATCAGAAATGCCTATCGGCACCTATATCTGAAATGCCTTTCGGCATTTATATCTGAAATGCCGATCGACACCAATATTTGAAATGCCTATCGGCACTTTTATTTTAAATGCCTATCGGCAACTATATCTGATAAGCCTATCGGCACCTATATCTGAAATGCCTATCGGCACCTATTTTTGAAATGCCTATCGGCAACCATATCTGGAATGCCTATCGGCGCCTATATTTGAAATGCCTATCGGCTTCTATATCTGAAATGCCTATCGGCACCTATTTTTAAAATGCCAATCGGCATTTATATCTGAAGTGCCTATCGGCACCTATATCTGAAATGCCTATCGGCACCTATTTTTGAAATGCCTATCGAAAACAACATCGGAAATGCCTATCAGCACCTATATTTGAAATGCCTATCGGCAACCACATCAGAAATGCCTATCGGCACCTATATCTGAAATGCCTTTCGGCATTTATATCTGAAATGCCGATCGACACCTATATTTGAAATGCCTATCGGCACTTTTATTTTAAATGCCTATCGGCAACTATATCTGATAAGCCTATCGGCACCTATATCTGAAATACCTATCGGCACCTATTTTTAAAATGCCAATCTTTAAGTATATCTGAAATGCCTATCGGCACCTATATCTAAAATGCCTATCGGAACCTTTTTTTGAAATGCCTATCGGAAACTACATCTGAAATGACTATCAGCACCTATATTTGAAATGCCTATCGGCAACCATATCTGAAATGCCTATCCACACCTATATTTGAAATACCTATCGGCATCTATATCTAAAATGCCTATCGGCACCTATTTTTAAAATGCCAATCGGTAAGTATATCTGAAATGCCTATTGGCACCTATATCTAAAATGCCTATCGTAACCTATTTTTGAAATGCCTATCGGAAACTACATCTGAAATGACTATCAGCACCTATATTTGAAATCCCTATCGGCAACCATAACTGAAATGCCTATCCACACCTATATTTGAAATACCTATCGGCTTCTATATCAAAAATGCCTGTCGGCACCTATTTTTATAATGCCAATTGGCAACTATATCTGAAATGCCTATCGGCACCTATATCTGAAATGCCTATCGGTACCCATTTTTGAAATGCCTATCGGAAACTACATCTAAAATGATTATCAGCACTTATATTTGAAATTCCTATCGGCAACCATATCTGGAATGCCTATCGGCGCCTATATTTGAAATGCCTATCGGCTTCTATATCTAAAATGCCTATCGGCACCTATTTTTAAAATGCCAGTCGGAAAGTATATCTGAAATGCCTATCTACACCTATAATTGAAATGCACATCGGAACCTATTTTTGAAATGCCTATCGGAAACAACATCTGAAATGACTATCAGCACCTATATTTGAAATGCCTATCGGCAACCATATCTGAAATGCCTATCCACACCTGTATTTGAAATACCTATCGGCTTCTATATCTAAAATGCCTATCGGCACCTATTTTTAAAATGCCAATCGGCAGATATATCTTAAATGCCTATCGGCACCTATATCTGAAATGCCTATCGGCACCAACTTTTGAAATGCCTATCGGAAACTCCATATGAAATGCCTATCAGCACCTATATTTGAAATGCCTATCGGCAACCATATCTGGAATGCCTATCGGAACCTATATTTGAAATGCCTATCGGCTTCTATATCTGAAATGCCTATCGGCACCTATTTTAAAAATACCAAACGGCAACTATATCTGAAATGCCTATCGGCACCTATATCTGAAATGCCTATCGGCAACCATATCTGAAATGCCTATCGACACCTATATTTGAAATACCTATCGGCTTCTATATCTGAAATGCCTATCGGCACCTGTTTTTAAAATGCCAATCGGCAACTATATCTGAAATGCCTATCGGCACCTATATCCGAAATGCCTATCGGCATCAATTTTTGAAATGCCTATCTATAACTACATCTGAAATGCCTACCAGCACCTATATTTGAAATGCTTATCGGCAACCATATCTGAAATGCCTATCGACACCTATATTTGAAATCCCTATCGGCTTCTATATCTGAAATGCCTATCGGCACCCATTTTTAAAATGCCAATCGGCATTTATATCTGAAGTGCCTATCGGCACCTATATCTAAAATGCCTATAGGCACCTATTTTTGAAATGCCTATCGAAAACTACATCTGAAATGCCTATCAGCACCTATATTTGAAATGCCTATCGGCAACCACATCAGAAATGCCTATCGGCACCTATATCTGAAATGCCTTTCGGCATTTATATCTGAAATGCCGGTCGACACCTATATTTGAAATGCCTATCGGCACTTTTATTTTAAATGCCTATCGGCAACTATATCTGATAAGCCTATCGGCACCTATATCTGAAATGCCTATCGGCACCTATTTTTGAAATGCCAATCTTTAAGTATATCTGAAATGCCTATCGGCACCTATATCTAAAATGCCTATCGGAACCTTTTTTTGAAATGCCTATCGGAAACTACATTTGAAATGACTATCAGCACCTATATTTGAAATGCCTATCGGCAACCATATCTGAAATGCCTATCCACACCTATATTTGAAATACCTATCAGCTTCTATATCTAAAATGCCTATCGGCACCTATTTTTAAAATGCCAATCGGCAACTACATCTGAAATGCCTATCAGCACCTATATTTGAAATGCCTATCGGCAACCATATCTGAAATGCCTATCGACACCTATATTTGAAATCCCTATCGGCTTCTATATCTGAAATGCCTATCGGCACCTATTTTAAAAATGCCAATCGGCAACTATATCTGAAATGCCAATCGGCACCTATATCTGAAATGCCTATCGACACCTATTTTTAAAATGCCAATTGGCAACTATATCTGAAATGCCTATCGGCACCTATATCTGAAATGCCTATCGGTACCTATTTTTGAAATGCCTATCGGAAACTACATCTGAAATGATTATCAGCACTTATATTTGAAATGCCTATCGGCAACCATATCTGGAATGCCAATCGGCACCTATATTTGAAATGCCTATCGGCTTCTATATCTGAAATGCCTATCGGCACCTATTTTTAAAATACCAATCGGCAACTATATCTGAAATGCCTATCGGCACCTATATCTGAAATGCCTATCGGCACCTATTTTTGAAATGCCTATCGGAAACTCCATCTGAAATGCCTATCAGCACCTATATTTGAAATGCCTATCGGCAACCATATCTGGAGTGCCTATCGGCAACTATATTTGAAATGCCTATCGGCAACCATATCTGGAATGCCCTTCGGCACCTATATTTGAAATGCCTATCGGCTTCTATATCTGAAATGCCTATCGACACCTATTTTTAAAATGCCAATCGGCAACGATATCTGAAATGCCTATCGGCACCTATATCTGAAATGCCTATCGGCACCTATTTTTGAAATGCCTATCGGACACTACATCTGAAATGCCTATCAGCACCTTTATTTGAAATGCTTATCGGCAACCATATCTGAAATAGCTATCGACACCTATATTTGAAATCCCTATCGGCTTCTATATCTGAAATGCCTATCGGCACCTATTTTTAAAATGCCAATCGGCAACTATATCTGAAATGCCAATCGGCACCTATATCTGAAATGCCTATCGGCACCTATTTTCGAAATGCCTATCGGAAACTACATCTGAAATGCCTATCAGCACCTATATTTGAAATGCCTATCGGCAACCATATCTGATATGCCTATCGGCACCTATATCTGAAATGCCTATCGACACCTATTTTTGAAATGCCTATCGGAAACTACATCTAAAATGCCTATCGGCACCTATTTTTAAAATGCCAATCGGAAAGTATATCTGAAATGCCTATCGGCACCTATAATTAAAATGCCTATCGGAACCTATTTTTGAAATGCTTATCGGAAACAACATCTGAAATGACTATCAGCACCTATATTTGAAATGCCTATCGGCAACCATATCTGAAATGCCTATCCACACCTGTATTTGAAATACCTATCGGCTTCTATATCTGAAATGCCTATCGGCAACCATTTCTGGAATGCCTATCGGCACCTATATTTGAAATGCCTATCGGGTTCTATATCTGAAATGCCTATCAACACCTATTTTTAAAATGCCAATTGGCAACTATATCTGAAATGCCTATCGGGTTCTATATCTGAAATGCCTATCAACACCTATTTTTAAAATGCCAATTGGCAACTATATCTGAAATGCCTATCGGCACCTATTTTTAAAATGCCAATCGGCAACTATATCTGAAATGCCTATCGGCACCTATATCTGAAATATCTATCGTCACCAACTTTTGAAATCCCTATCGGAAACTCCATCTGAAATGACTATCAGCACCTATATTTGAAATGCCTATCGGCAACCATTTCTGGAATGCCTATCGGCACCTATATTTGAAATGCCTATCGGGTTCTATATCTGAAATGCCTATCAACACCTATTTTTAAAATACCAATCGGCAACTATATCTGAAATGCCTATCGGCACGTATATCTGAAATCGGCATATATTTTTGAAATGCCTTTCGGAAACTACATCTGAAATGCCTATCTGCTCCTATATTTGAAATGCCTATCGGCAACCATATCTGAAATGCCTATCGACACCTATATTTGAAATACCTATCGGCTTCTATATCTGAAATGCTTATCAGCACCTGTTTTTAAAATGCCAATCGGCAACTATATCTGAAATGCCTATCGGCACCTATATCCGAAATGCCTATCGGCATCAATTTTTGAAATGCCTATCGGAAACTACTTCTAAAATGCCTATCAGCACCTATATTTGAAATGCCTATCGGCAACTATATCTGCAATGCCTATCATCACCTATATTTGAAATGCCTATCGGCTTCTATATCTGAAATGCCTATCGGCACCTATTTTTTAAATGCCAATTGGCAACTAAGTATTTCTGAAATGACTATCGGCACCTATATCTGAAATGCCTATCGGCACCTATTTTTGAAATGCCTATCGAAAACTACATCTGAAATGCCTATCAGCACCTATATTTGAAATGCCTATCGGAAACTACATCTGAAATGCCTATCAGCACCTATATTTGAAATGCCTATCGGCAACCATATCTGGAATGCCTATCGGCACCTATATTTGAAATGCCTATCGGCTTCTATATCTGAAATGCCTATCGGCACCTATTTTTAAAATGCCAATCGGCAACTATATCTGAAATGCCTATCGGCACCTATATCTGAAATGCCTATCGGCACCTATTTTTTAAATGCCTATCGGAAACTACATCTGAAATGCCTATCAGCACCTATATTTGAAATGCCTATCGGCAACCATATCTGAAATGCCTATCGACACCTATATTTGAAATACCTATCGGCTTCTATATCTGAAATGCCTATCGGTACCTATTTTTAAAATGCCAATCGGTAACTATATCTGAAGTGCCTATCGGCACCTATATCTGAAATGCCTATCGGCACCATTTTTTGAAATGCCTATCGGAAACTACATCCGGAATGCCTATCAGCACCTATATTTGAAATGCCTATCGGCAACCATATCTGGAATGCCTATCGGCACCTATATTTGAAATGCCTATCGGCTTCTATATCTGAAATGCCTATCGACACCAATTTTTGAAATGCCTATCGGAAACTACATCTGAAATGCCTATCAGCACCTATATTTGAAATGCCTATCGGCAACCATATCTGGAATGCTCATCGGCACCTATATTTGAAATGCCTATCGGCCTATATATCTGAAATGCCTATCGGCACCTATTTTTAAAATGCCAATCGGCAACTATATCTGAAATGCCTATCGGCACCCATATCTGAAATGCCTATCGGCACCTATTTTTGAAATGCCTATCGGAAACTACATCTGAAATGCCTATCAGCACCTATATTTGAAATGCCTATCGGCAACCATATCTGGAATGCCTATCGGCGCCTATATTTGAAATGCCTATCGGCTTCTATATCTGAAATGCCTATCGGCACCTATTTTTAAAATGCCAATCGGCAACTATATCTGAAATGCCTATCGGCACCTATATCTGAAATACCTATCGGCACCTATTTTTGAAATGCCTATCGGAAACTACATCTGAAATTCCTATCAGCACCTATATTTGAAATGCCTATCGGCAACCATATCTGGAATGCCTATCGGCGCCTATATTTGAAATGCCTATCGGCTTCTATATCTGAAATACCTATCGGCGCCTATTTTTAAAATGCCAATCGGCAACTATATCTGAAGAGCCTATCGGCACCTATATCTGAAATGCCTATCGGCACCTATTTTTGAAATGCCTATCGAAAACTACATCTGAAATGCCTATCAGCACCTATATTTTAAATGCCTATCGGCAACTATATCTGATATGCCTATCGGCACCTATATCTGAAATGCCTATCGGCACCTATTTTTGAAATGCCTATCGGAAACTACATCTAAAATGCCTATCGGCACCTATTTTTAAAATGCCAATCGGTAAGTATATCTGAAATGTCTATCGGCACCTATATCTGAAATGCCTATCGGAACCTATTTTTGAAATGCCTATCGGAAACTACATCTGAAATGACTATCAGCACCTATATTTGAAATGCCTATCGGCAACCATATCTGAAATGCCTATCGGCACCTATTTTTGAAATGCCTATCGGAAACTACATCTAAAATGCCTATCGGCACCTATTTTTAAAATGCCAATCGGTAAGTATATTTGAAATACCTATCGGCTTCTATATCTGAAATGCCTATCGGCACCTATTTTTAAAATGCCAATCGGCAACTATATCTGAAATGCCTATCGGCACCTATATCTGAAATGCCTATCGGTACCTATTTTTGAAATGCCTATCGGAAACTACATCTGAAATGATTATCAGCACTTATATTTGAAATGCCTATCGGCAACCATATCTGGAATGCCTATCGGCACCTATATTTGAAATGCCTATCGGCTTCTATATCTGAAATGCCTATCGGCACCTATTTTTAAAATACCAATCGGCAACTATATCTGAAATGCCTATCAACACCTATATCTGAAATACCTATCGGCATATATTTTTGAAATGCCTTTCGGAAACTACATCTCAAATGCCTATCTGCTCCTATATTTGAAATGCCTATCGGCAACCATATCTGAAATGCCTATCGACACCTATATTTGAAATACCTATCGGCTTCTATATCTAAAATGCCTATCGGCACCTGTTTTTAAAATGCCAATCGGCAACTATATCTGAAATGCCTATCGGCACCTATATCCGAAATGCCTATCGGCATCAATTTTTGAAATGCCTATCGGTAACTACATCTGAAA
Source organism: Venustoraphidia nigricollis (assembly GCA_034508555.1). Classification (NCBI taxonomy): domain Eukaryota; kingdom Metazoa; phylum Arthropoda; class Insecta; order Raphidioptera; family Raphidiidae; genus Venustoraphidia; species Venustoraphidia nigricollis. Next base: position 17,711 of record JAVRKA010000222.1, on the reverse strand, counting down.
TGCCTACCAGCACCTATATTTGAAATGCTTATCGGCAACCATATCTGAAATGCCTATCGAAACCTATATTTGAAATCCCTATCGGCTTCTATATCTGAAATGCCTATCGGCACCCATTTTTAAAATGCCAATCGGCATTTATATCTGAAGTGCCTATCGGCACCTATATCTTAAATGCCTATAGGCACCTATTTTTGAAATGCCTATCGAAAACTACATCTGAAATGCCTATCAGCACCTATATTTGAAATGCCTATCGGCAACCACATCAGAAATGCCTATCGGCACCTATATCTGAAATGCCTTTCGGCATTTATATCTGAAATGCCGGTCGACACCTATATTTGAAATGCCTATCGGCACTTTTATTTTAAATGCCTATCGGCAACTATATCTGATAAGCCTATCGGCACCTATATCTGAAATGCCTATCGGCACCTATTTTTGAAATGCCAATCTTAAAGTATATCTGAAATGCCTATCGGCACCTATATCTAAAATGCCTATCGGAACCTTTTTTTGAAATGCCTATCGGAAACTACATCTGAAATGACTATCAGCACCTATATTTGAAATGCCTATCGGCAACCATATCTGAAATGCCTATCCACACCTATATTTGAAATACCTATCGGCTTCTATATCTAAAATGCCTATCGGCCCCTATTTTTAAAATGCCAATCGGCAACTACATCTGAAATGCCTATCGGCTTATATATCTGAAATGCCTATCGGGACCTATTTTTAAAATGCCAATCGGCAACTATATCTGAAATGCCAATCGGCACTTATATCTGAAATGCCTATCGGCACCTATTTTTGAAATGCCTATCGGAAACTACATCTAAAATGCCTATCAGCACCTATATTTGAAATGCCTATCGGCAACCATATCTGAAATGCCTATCGGCACCTATTTTAAAAATGCCAATCGGCAACTATATCTGAAATGCCAATCGGCACCTATATCTGAAATGCCTATCGACACTTATTTTTAAAATGCCAATTGGCAACTATATCTGAAATGCCTATCGGCACCTATATCTGAAATGCCTATCGGTACCTATTTTTGAAATGCCTATCGGAAACTACATCTGAAATGATTATCAGCACTTATATTTGAAATGCCTATCGGCAACCATATCTGGAATGCCAATCGGCACCTATATTTGAAATGCCTATCGGCTTCTATATCTGAAATGCCTATCGGCACCTATTTTTAAAATACCAATCGGCAACTATATCTGAAATGCCTATCGGCACCTATATCTGAAATGCCTATCGGCACCTATTTTTGAAATGCCTATCGGAAACTCCATCTGAAATGCCTATCAGCACCTATATTTGAAATGCCTATCGGCAACCATATCTGGAGTGCCTATCGGCAACTATATTTGAAATGCCTATCGGCAACCATATCTGGAATGCCCTTCGGCACCTATATTTGAAATGCCTATCGGCTTCTATATCTGAAATGCCTATCGACACCTATTTTTAAAATGCCAATCGGCAACTATATCTGAAATGCCTATCGGCACCTATATCTGAAATGCCTATCGGCACCTATTTTTGAAATGCCTATCGGACACTACATCTGAAATGCCTATCAGCACCTTTATTTGAAATGCTTATCGGCAACCATATCTGAAATAGCTATCGACACCTATATTTGAAATCCCTATCGGCTTCTATATCTGAAATGCCTATCGGCACCTATTTTTAATAAGCCAATCGGCAACTATATCTGAAATGCCAATCGGCACCTATATCTGAAATGCCTATCGGCACCTATTTTTGAAATGCCTATCGGAAACTACATCTGAAATGCCTATCAGCACCTATATTTGAAATGCCTATCGGCAACCATATCTGATATGCCTATCGGCACCTATATCTGAAATGCCTATCGACACCTATTTTTGAAATGCCTATCGGAAACTACATCTAAAATGCCTATCGGCACCTATTTTTAAAATGCCAATCGGAAAGTATATCTGAAATGCCTATCGGCACCTATAATTGAAATGCCTATCGGAACCTATTTTTGAAATGCCTATCGGAAACAACATCTGAAATGACTATCAGCACCTATATTTGAAATGCCTATCGGGTTCTATATCTGAAATGCCTATCAACACCTATTTTTAAAATGCCAATCGGCAACTATATCTGAAATGCCTATCGGCACCTATATCTGAAATGCCTATCGGTACCTATTTTTGAAATGCCTATCGGAAACTACATCTGAAATGATTATTAGCACTTATATTTGAAATGCCTATCGGCAACCATATCTGGAATGCCTATCGGCACCTATATTTGAAATGCCTATCGGCTTCTATATCTGAAATGCCTATCGGCACCTATTTTTAAAATACCAATCGGCAACTATATCTGAAATGCCTATCGGCACGTATATCTGAAATCGGCATATATTTTTGAAATGCCTTTCGGAAACTACATCTGAAATGCCTATCTGCTCCTATATTTGAAATGCCTATCGGCAACCATATCTGAAATGCCTATCGACACCTATATTTGAAATACCTATCGGCTTCTATATCTGAAATGCTTATCGGCACCTGTTTTTAAAATGCCAATCGGCAACTATATCTGAAATGCCTATCGGCACCTATATTCGAAATGCCTATCGGCATCAATTTTTGAAATGCCTATCGGAAACTACATCTGAAATGCCTATCAGCACCTATATTTGAAATGCCTATCGGCAACCATATCTGAAATGCCTATCGACACCTATATTTGAAATACCTATCGGCTTCTATATCTGAAATGCCTATCGGTACCTATTTTTAAAATGCCAATCGATAACTATATCTGAAATGCCCATCGGCACCTATATCTGAAATGCCTATCGGCACCTATTTTTGAAATGCCTATCGAAAACTACATCTGAAATGCCTATCAGCACCTATATTTGAAATGCCTATCGGAAACTACATCCTGAATGCCTATCAGCACCTATATTTGAAATGCCTATCGGCAACCATATCTGGAATGCCAATCGGCACCTATATTTGAAATGCCTATCGGCTTCTATATCTGAAATGCCTATCGACACCAATTTTTGAAATGCCTATCGGAAACTACATCTGAAATGCCTATCAGCACCTATATTTGAAATGCCTATCGGCAACCATATCTGGAATGCTCATCGGCACCTATATTTGAAATGCCTATCGGCCTATATATCTGAAATGCCTATCGGCACCTATTTTTAAAATGCCAATCGGCAACTATATCTGAAATGCCTATCGGCACCTATATCTGAAATGCCTATCGGAAACTACATTAGAATTGCCTATCAGCACCTTTATTTGAAATGCCTATCGGCAACCATATCTGGAATGCCTATCGGCGCCTATATTTGAAATGCCTATCGGCTTCTATATCTGAAATGCCTATCGGCACCTATTTTTAAAATGCCAATCGGCAACTATATCTGAAGTGCCTATCGGCACCTATATCTGAAATGCCTATCGGAACCTATTTTTGAAATGCCTATCGGAAACTACATCTGAAATGACTATCAGCACCTATATTTGAAATGCCTATCGGCAACCATATCTGAAATGCCTATCCACACCTATATTTGAAATACCTATCGGCTTCTATATCTGAAATGCCTATCGGCACCTATTTTTAAAATGCCAATCGGCAACTATATCTGAATTGCCTATCGGCAACTATATCTGAAATGCCTATCGGTACCTATTTTTGAAATGCCTATCGGAAACTACATCTAAAATGCCTATCAGCACCGATATTTTAAATGCCTATCGGCAACCATATCTGGAATGCCTATCGGCACCTATATTTGAAATGCTTATCGGCTTGTATATCTGAAAAGCCTATCGGCATATATTTTTTCATTGCCTTTCGGAAACTACATCTGAAATGCCTATCTGCTCCTATATTTGAAATGCCTATCGGCACCATATCTGAAATGCCTATCGACACCTATATTTGAAATACCTATCGGCTTCTATATCTGAAATGCCTATCGGCACCTGTTTTTAAAATGCCAATCGGCAACTATATCTGAAATGCCTATCGGCACCTATATCCGAAATGCCTATCGGCATATATTTTTACAATGCCTATCGGAAACTACATCTAAAATGCCTATCAGCACCGATATTTTAAATGCCTATCGGCAACCATATCTGGAATGCCTATCGGCACCTATATTTGAAATGCTTATCGGCTTGTATATCTGAAATGCCTATCGGCACCTATTTTTAAAATGCCAATCGGCAACTATATCTGAAATGCCTATCGGCACCTATATCTGAAATGCCTATCGGCACATATTTTTGAAATGCCTATCGGAAACTACATCTGAAATGCCTATCAGCACCTATATTTGAAATGCCTATCGGCAACCATATCTGAAATGCCTATCGACACCTATTTTTGAAATACCTATCGGCTTCTATATCTGAAATGCCTATCGGCACCTATTTTTAAAATGCCAATCGGTAACTATATCTGAAATGCCTATCGGCACCAATATCTGAAATGCCTATCGGCACCATTTTTTGAAATGTCTATCGGAAACTACATCCGGAATGCCTATCAGCACCTATATTTGAAATGCCTATCGGCAACCATATCTGGAATGCCTATCGGCACCTATATTTGAAATGCCTATCGGCTTCTATATCTGAAATGCCTATCGACACGTATTTTTAAAATGCCAATCGGCAATTATATCTGAAATGCCTATCGGCACCTATATCTGAAATGCCTATCGGCACCTATTTTTGAAATGCCTATCGGAAACTACAACTGAAATGCCTATCAGCACCTATATTTGAAATGCTTATCGGCAACCATATCTGAAATGCCTATCGACACCTATATTTGAAATCCCTATCGGCTTCTATATCTGAAATGCCTATCGACACGTATTTTTAAAATGCCAATCGGCAACTATATCTGAAATGCCTATCGGCACCTATATCTGAAATGCCTATCGGCACCTATTTTTGAAATGCCTATCGGAAACTACAACTGAAATGCCTATCAGCACCTATATTTGAAATGCTTATCGGCAACCATATCTGAAATGCCTATCGACACCTATATTTGAAATCCCTATCGGCTTCTATATCTGAAATGCCTATCGGCACCTATTTTTGAAATGCCTATCGGAAACTACATCTAAAATGCCTATCAGCACCTTTATTTGAAATGCTTATCGGCAACCATATCTGAAATAGCTATCGACACCTATATTTGAAATCCCTATCGGCTTCTATATCTGAAATGCCTATCGGCACCTATTTTTAAAATGCCAATCGGCAACTATATCTGAAATGCCTATCGGCACGTATATCTGAAATGCCTATCGGCACCAATTTTTGAAATGCCTATCGGAAACTACATCTGAAATGCCTATCAGCACCTATATTTGAAATGCCTATCGGCAACCATATCTGGAATGCTCATCGGCACCTATATTTGAAATGCCTATCGGCTTATATATCTGAAATGCCTATCGGCACCTATTTTATAAGTGCCAATCGGCAACTATATCTGAAATGCCTATCGGCACCTATATCTGAAAAGCCTATCGGCACCTATTTTTGAAATACCTATCGGCTTCTTTATCTGAAATGCCTATCGGCACCTATTTTTAAAATGCCAATCGGCAACTATATCTGAAATGCCTATCGGCACTTATATCTGAATAGCCTATCGGCACCAATTTTTGAAATGCCTATCGGAAACTACATCTGAAATGCCTATCAGCACCTATATTTGAAATGCCTATCGGCAACCATATCTGGAATGCCTATCGGCGCCTATATTTGAAATGCCTATCGGCTTCTATATCTGAAATGCCTATCGGCACCTATTTTTAAAATGCCAATCGGCAACTATATCTGAAATGCCTATCGGCACCTATATCTGAAATGCCTATCGGCACCTATTTTTGAAATGCCTATCGGAAACTACATCTGAAATGCCTATCAGCACCTATATTTGAAATGCCTATCGGCAACCATATCTGGAATGCCTATCGGCGCCTATATTTGAAATGCCTATCGGCCTCTATATCTGAAATACCTATCGGCGCCTATTTTTAAAATGCCAATCGGCAACTATATCTGAAGTGCCTATCGGCACCTATATCTGAAATGCCTATCGGCACCTGTTTTTGAAATGCCTATCGAAAACTACATCCGAAATGCCTATCAGCACCTATATTTGAAATGCCTATCGGCAACCACATCAGAAATGCCTATCGGCACCTATATCTGAAATGCCTTTCGGCATTTATATCTGAAATGCCGGTCGACACCTATATTTGAAATGCCTATCGGCACATATATTTTAAATGCCTATCGGCAACTATATCTGATATGCCTATCGGCACCTATATCTGAAATGCCTATCGGCACCTATTTTTGAAATGCCTATCGGAAACTACATATAAAATGCCTATCGGCACCTATTTTTAAAATGCCAATCGGTAAGTATATCTGAAATGCCTATCGGCACCTATATCTGAAATGCCTATCGGAACCTATTTTTGAAATGCCTATCGGAAACTACATCTGAAATGCCTATCAGCACCTATATTTGAAATGCCTATCGGCAACAATATCTGGAATGCCTATCGGCGCCTATATTTGAAATGCCTATCGGCTTCTATATCTGAAATGCCTATCGGCACCTATTTTTAAAATGCCAATCGGCATTTATATCTGAAGTGCCTATCGGCACCTATATCTGAAATGCCTATCGGCACCTATTTTTGAAATGCCTATCGAAAACTACATCTGAAATGCTTATCAGCACCTATATTTGAAATGCTTATCGGCAACCACATCAGAAATGCCTATCGGCACCTTTATCTGAAATGCCTTTCGGCATTTATATCTGAAATGCCGATCGACACCAATATTTGAAATGCCTATCGGCACTTTTATTTTAAATGCCTATCGGCAACTATATCTGATAAGCCTATCGGCACCTATATCTGAAATGCCTATCGGCACCTATTTTTGAAATGCCTATCGGCAACCATATCTGGAATGCCTATCGGCGCCTATATTTGAAATGCCTATCGGCTTCTATATCTGAAATGCCTATCGGCACCTATTTTTAAAATGCCAATCGGCATTTATATCTGAAGTGCCTATCGGCACCTATATCTGAAATGCCTATCGGCACCTATTTTTGAAATGCCTATCGAAAACAACATCTGAAATGCCTATCAGCACCTATATTTGAAATGCCTATCGGCAACCACATCAGAAATGCCTATCGGCACCTATATCTGAAATGCCTTTCGGCATTTATATCTGAAATGCCGATCGACACCTATATTTGAAATGCCTATCGGCACTTTTATTTTAAATGCCTATCGGCAACTATATCTGATAAGCCTATCGGCACCTATATCTGAAATACCTATCGACACCTATTTTTAAAATGCCAATCTTTAAGTATATCTGAAATGCCTATCGGCACCTATATCTAAAATGCCTATCGGAACCTTTTTTTGAAATGCCTATCGGAAACTACATCTGAAATGACTATCAGCACCTATATTTGAAATGCCTATCGGCAACCATATCTGAAATGCCTATCCACACCTATATTTGAAATACCTATCGGCATCTATATCTAAAATGCCTATCGGCACCTATTTTTAAAATGCCAATCGGTAAGTATATCTGAAATGCCTATTGGCACCTATATCTAAAATGCCTATCGTAACCTATTTTTGAAATGCCTATCGGAAACTACATCTGAAATGACTATCAGCACCTATATTTGAAATCCCTATCGGCAACCATAACTGAAATGCCTATCCACACCTATATTTGAAATACCTATCGGCTTCTATATCAAAAATGCCTGTCGGCACCTATTTTTATAATGCCAATCGGCAACTACATCTGAAATGCCTATCGGCTTATATATCTGAAATGCCTATCGGCACCTATTTAAAAAATGCCAATCGGCAACTATATCTGAAATGCCAATCGGTACCTATATCTGAAATGCCTATCGACACCTATTTTTAAAATGCCAATAGGCAACTATATCTGAAATGCCTATCGGCACCTATATCTGAAATGCCTATCGACACCTATTTTTAAAATGCCAATTGGCAACTATATCTGAAATGCCTATCGGCACCTATATCTGAAATGCCTATCGGTACCTATTTTTGAAATGCCTATCGGAAACTACATCTAAAATGATTATCAGCACTTATATTTGAAATTCCTATCGGCAACCATATCTGGAATGCCTATCGGCGCCTATATTTGAAATGCCTATCGGCTTCTATATCTAAAATGCCTATCGGCACCTATTTTTAAAATGCCAGTCGGAAAGTATATCTGAAATGCCTATCTACACCTATAATTGAAATGCACATCGGAACCTATTTTTGAAATGCCTATCGGAAACAACATCTGAAATGACTATCAGCACCTATATTTGAAATGCCTATCGGCAACCATATCTGAAATGCCTATCCACACCTGTATTTGAAATACCTATCGGCTTCTATATCTAAAATGCCTATCGGTACCTATTTTTAAAATGCCAATCGGCAGATATATCTTAAATGCCTATCGGCACCTATATCTGAAATGCCTATCGGCACCAACTTTTGAAATGCCTATCGGAAACTCCATATGAAATGCCTATCAGCACCTATATTTGAAATGCCTATCGGCAACCATATCTGGAATGCCTATCGGAACCTATATTTGAAATGCCTATCGGCTTCTATATCTGAAATGCCTATCGGCACCTATTTTAAAAATACCAAACGGCAACTATATCTGAAATGCCTATCGGCACCTATATCTGAAATGCCTATCGGCAACCATATCTGAAATGCCTATCGACACCTATATTTGAAATACCTATCGGCTTCTATATCTGAAATGCCTATCGGCACCTGTTTTTAAAATGCCAATCGGCAACTATATCTGAAATGCCTATCGGCACCTATATCCGAAATGCCTATCGGCATCAATTTTTGAAATGCCTATCTATAACTACATCTGAAATGCCTACCAGCACCTATATTTGAAATGCTTATCGGCAACCATATCTGAAATGCCTATCGACACCTATATTTGAAATCCCTATCGGCTTCTATATCTGAAATGCCTATCGGCACCCATTTTTAAAATGCCAATCGGCATTTATATCTGAAGTGCCTATCGGCACCTATATCTAAAATGCCTATAGGCACCTATTTTTGAAATGCCTATCGAAAACTACATCTGAAATGCCTATCAGCACCTATATTTGAAATGCCTATCGGCAACCACATCAGAAATGCCTATCGGCACCTATATCTGAAATGCCTTTCGGCATTTATATCTGAAATGCCGGTCGACACCTATATTTGAAATGCCTATCGGCACTTTTATTTTAAATGCCTATCGGCAACTATATCTGATAAGCCTATCGGCACCTATATCTGAAATGCCTATCGGCACCTATTTTTGAAATGCCAATCTTTAAGTATATCTGAAATGCCTATCGGCACCTATATCTAAAATGCCTATCGGAACCTTTTTTTGAAATGCCTATCGGAAACTACATTTGAAATGACTATCAGCACCTATATTTGAAATGCCTATCGGCAACCATATCTGAAATGCCTATCCACACCTATATTTGAAATACCTATCAGCTTCTATATCTAAAATGCCTATCGGCACCTATTTTTAAAATGCCAATCGGCAACTACATCTGAAATGCCTATCAGCACCTATATTTGAAATGCCTATCGGCAACCATATCTGAAATGCCTATCGACACCTATATTTGAAATCCCTATCGGCTTCTATATCTGAAATGCCTATCGGCACCTATTTTAAAAATGCCAATCGGCAACTATATCTGAAATGCCAATCGGCACCTATATCTGAAATGCCTATCGACACCTATTTTTAAAATGCCAATTGGCAACTATATCTGAAATGCCTATCGGCACCTATATCTGAAATGCCTATCGGTACCTATTTTTGAAATGCCTATCGGAAACTACATCTGAAATGATTATCAGCACTTATATTTGAAATGCCTATCGGCAACCATATCTGGAATGCCAATCGGCACCTATATTTGAAATGCCTATCGGCTTCTATATCTGAAATGCCTATCGGCACCTATTTTTAAAATACCAATCGGCAACTATATCTGAAATGCCTATCGGCACCTATATCTGAAATGCCTATCGGCACCTATTTTTGAAATGCCTATCGGAAACTCCATCTGAAATGCCTATCAGCACCTATATTTGAAATGCCTATCGGCAACCATATCTGGAGTGCCTATCGGCAACTATATTTGAAATGCCTATCGGCAACCATATCTGGAATGCCCTTCGGCACCTATATTTGAAATGCCTATCGGCTTCTATATCTGAAATGCCTATCGACACCTATTTTTAAAATGCCAATCGGCAACGATATCTGAAATGCCTATCGGCACCTATATCTGAAATGCCTATCGGCACCTATTTTTGAAATGCCTATCGGACACTACATCTGAAATGCCTATCAGCACCTTTATTTGAAATGCTTATCGGCAACCATATCTGAAATAGCTATCGACACCTATATTTGAAATCCCTATCGGCTTCTATATCTGAAATGCCTATCGGCACCTATTTTTAAAATGCCAATCGGCAACTATATCTGAAATGCCAATCGGCACCTATATCTGAAATGCCTATCGGCACCTATTTTCGAAATGCCTATCGGAAACTACATCTGAAATGCCTATCAGCACCTATATTTGAAATGCCTATCGGCAACCATATCTGATATGCCTATCGGCACCTATATCTGAAATGCCTATCGACACCTATTTTTGAAATGCCTATCGGAAACTACATCTAAAATGCCTATCGGCACCTATTTTTAAAATGCCAATCGGAAAGTATATCTGAAATGCCTATCGGCACCTATAATTAAAATGCCTTACGGAACCTATTTTTGAAATGCCTATCGGAAACAACATCTGAAATGACTATCAGCACCTATATTTGAAATGCCTATCGGCAACCATATCTGAAATGCCTATCCACACCTGTATTTGAAATACCTATCGGCTTCTATATCTGAAATGCCTATCGGCAACCATTTCTGGAATGCCTATCGGCACCTATATTTGAAATGCCTATCGGGTTCTATATCTGAAATGCCTATCAACACCTATTTTTAAAATGCCAATTGGCAACTATATCTGAAATGCCTATCGGGTTCTATATCTGAAATGCCTATCAACACCTATTTTTAAAATGCCAATTGGCAACTATATCTGAAATGCCTATCGGCACCTATTTTTAAAATGCCAATCGGCAACTATATCTGAAATGCCTATCGGCACCTATATCTGAAATATCTATCGTCACCAACTTTTGAAATCCCTATCGGAAACTCCATCTGAAATGACTATCAGCACCTATATTTGAAATGCCTATCGGCAACCATTTCTGGAATGCCTATCGGCACCTATATTTGAAATGCCTATCGGGTTCTATATCTGAAATGCCTATCAACACCTATTTTTAAAATGCCAATCGGCAACTATATCTGAAATGCCTATCGGCACCTATATCTGAAATGCCTATCGGTACCTATTTTTGAAATGCCTATCGGAAACTACATCTGAAATGATTATCAGCACTTATATTTGAAATGCCTATCGGCAACCATATCTGGAATGCCTATCGGCACCTATATTTGAAATGCCTATCGGCTTCTATATCTGAAATGCCTATCGGCACCTATTTTTAAAATACCAATCGGCAACTATATCTGAAATGCCTATCGGCACGTATATCTGAAATCGGCATATATTTTTGAAATGCCTTTCGGAAACTACATCTGAAATGTCTATCTGCTCCTATATTTGAAATGCCTATCGGCAACCATATCTGAAATGCCTATCGACACCTATATTTGAAATACCTATCGGCTTCTATATCTGAAATGCTTATCAGCACCTGTTTTTAAAATGCCAATCGGCAACTATATCTGAAATGCCTATCGGCACCTATATCCGAAATGCCTATCGGCATCAATTTTTGAAATGCCTATCGGAAACTACTTCTAAAATGCCTATCAGCACCTATATTTGAAATGCCTATCGGCAACTATATCTGCAATGCCTATCATCACCTATATTTGAAATGCCTATCGGCTTCTATATCTGAAATGCCTATCGGCACCTATTTTTTAAATGCCAATTGGCAACTAAGTATTTCTGAAATGACTATCGGCACCTATATCTGAAATGCCTATCGGCACCTATTTTTGAAATGCCTATCGAAAACTACATCTGAAATGCCTATCAGCACCTATATTTGAAATGCCTATCGGAAACTACATCTGAAATGCCTATCAGCACCTATATTTGAAATGCCTATCGGCAACCATATCTGGAATGCCTATCGGCACCTATATTTGAAATGCCTATCGGCTTCTATATCTGAAATGCCTATCGGCACCTATTTTTAAAATGCCAATCGGCAACTATATCTGAAATGCCTATCGGCACCTATATCTGAAATGCCTATCGGCACCTATTTTTTAAATGCCTATCGGAAACTACATCTGAAATGCCTAACAGCACCTATATTTGAAATGCCTATCGGCAACCATATCTGAAATGCCTATCGACACCTATATTTGAAATACCTATCGGCTTCTATATCTGAAATGCCTATCGGTACCTATTTTTAAAATGCCAATCGGTAACTATATCTGAAGTGCCTATCGGCACCTATATCTGAAATGCCTATCGGCACCATTTTTTGAAATGCCTATCGGAAACTACATCCGGAATGCCTATCAGCACCTATATTTGAAATGCCTATCGGCAACCATATCTGGAATGCCTATCGGCACCTATATTTGAAATGCCTATCGGCTTCTATATCTGAAATGCCTATCGACACCAATTTTTGAAATGCCTATCGGAAACTACATCTGAAATGCCTATCAGCACCTATATTTGAAATGCCTATCGGCAACCATATCTGGAATGCTCATCGGCACCTATATTTGAAATGCCTATCGGCCTATATATCTGAAATGCCTATCGGCACCTATTTTTAAAATGCCAATCGGCAACTATATCTGAAATGCCTATCGGCACCCATATCTGAAATGCCTATCGGCACCTATTTTTGAAATGCCTATCGGAAACTACATCTGAAATGCCTATCAGCACCTATATTTGAAATGCCTATCGGCAACCATATCTGGAATGCCTATCGGCGCCTATATTTGAAATGCCTATCGGCTTCTATATCTGAAATGCCTATCGGCACCTATTTTTAAAATGCCAATCGGCAACTATATCTGAAATGCCTATCGGCACCTATATCTGAAATACCTATCGGCACCTATTTTTGAAATGCCTATCGGAAACTACATCTGAAATTCCTATCAGCACCTATATTTGAAATGCCTATCGGCAACCATATCTGGAATGCCTATCGGCGCCTATATTTGAAATGCCTATCGGCTTCTATATCTGAAATACCTATCGGCGCCTATTTTTAAAATGCCAATCGGCAACTATATCTGAAGAGCCTATCGGCACCTATATCTGAAATGCCTATCGGCACCTATTTTTGAAATGCCTATCGAAAACTACATCTGAAATGCCTATCAGCACCTATATTTTAAATGCCTATCGGCAACTATATCTGATATGCCTATCGGCACCTATATCTGAAATGCCTATCGGCACCTATTTTTGAAATGCCTATCGGAAACTACATCTAAAATGCCTATCGGCACCTATTTTTAAAATGCCAATCGGTAAGTATATCTGAAATGTCTATCGGCACCTATATCTGAAATGCCTATCGGAACCTATTTTTGAAATGCCTATCGGAAACTACATCTGAAATGACTATCAGCACCTATATTTGAAATGCCTATCGGCAACCATATCTGAAATGCCTATCGGCACCTATTTTTGAAATGCCTATCGGAAACTACATCTAAAATGCCTATCGGCACCTATTTTTAAAATGCCAATCGGTAAGTATATTTGAAATACCTATCGGCTTCTATATCTGAAATGCCTATCGGCACCTATTTTTAAAATGCCAATCGGCAACTATATCTGAAATGCCTATCGGCACCTATATCTGAAATGCCTATCGGTACCTATTTTTGAAGTGCCTATCGGAAACTACATCTGAAATGATTATCAGCACTTATATTTGAAATGCCTATCGGCAACCATATCTGGAATGCCTATCGGCACCTATATTTGAAATGCCTATCGGCTTCTATATCTGAAATGCCTATCGGCACCTATTTTTAAAATACCAATCGGCAACTATATCTGAAATGCCTATCAACACCTATATCTGAAATACCTATCGGCATATATTTTTGAAATGCCTTTCGGAAACTACATCTCAAATGCCTATCTGCTCCTATATTTGAAATGCCTATCGGCAACCATATCTGAAATGCCTATCGACACCTATATTTGAAATACCTATCGGCTTCTATATCTAAAATGCCTATCGGCACCTGTTTTTAAAATGCCAATCGGCAACTATATCTGAAATGCCTATCGGCACCTATATCCGAAATGCCTATCGGCATCAATTTTTGAAATGCCTATCGGTAACTACATCTGAAATGCCTACCAGCACCTATATTTGAAATGCTTATCGGCAACCATATCTGAAATGCCTATCGAAACCTATATTTGAAATCCCTATCGGCTTCTATATCTGAAATGCCTATCGGCACCCATTTTTAAAATGCCAATCGGCATTTATATCTGAAGTGCCTATCGGCACCTATATCTTAAATGCCTATAGGCACCTATTTTTGAAATGCCTATCGAAAACTACATCTGAAATGCCTATCAGCACCTATATTTGAAATGCCTATCGGCAACCACATCAGAAATGCCTATCGGCACCTATATCTGAAATGCCTTTCGGCATTTATATCTGAAATGCCGGTCGACACCTATATTTGAAATGCCTATCGGCACTTTTATTTTAAATGCCTATCGGCAACTATATCTGATAAGCCTATCGGCACCTATATCTGAAATGCCTATCGGCACCTATTTTTGAAATGCCAATCTTAAAGTATATCTGAAATGCCTATCGGCACCTATATCTAAAATGCCTATCGGAACCTTTTTTTGAAATGCCTATCGGAAACTACATCTGAAATGACTATCAGCACCTATATTTGAAATGCCTATCGGCAACCATATCTGAAATGCCTATCCACACCTATATTTGAAATACCTATCGGCTTCTATATCTAAAATGCCTATCGGCCCCTATTTTTAAAATGCCAATCGGCAACTACATCTGAAATGCCTATCGGCTTATATATCTGAAATGCCTATCGGGACCTATTTTTAAAATGCCAATCGGCAACTATATCTGAAATGCCAATCGGCACTTATATCTGAAATGCCTATCGGCACCTATTTTTTAATTGCCTATCGGAAACTACATCTAAAATGCCTATCAGCACCTATATTTGAAATGCCTATCGGCAACCATATCTGAAATGCCTATCGGCACCTATTTTAAAAATGCCAATCGGCAACTATATCTGAAATGCCAATCGGCACCTATATCTGAAATGCCTATCGACACTTATTTTTAAAATGCCAATTGGCAACTATATCTGAAATGCCTATCGGCACCTATATCTGAAATGCCTATCGGTACCTATTTTTGAAATGCCTATCGGAAACTACATCTGAAATGATTATCAGCACTTATATTTGAAATGCCTATCGGCAACCATATCTGGAATGCCCTTCGGCACCTATATTTGAAATGCCTATCGGCTTCTATATCTGAAATGCCTATCGACACCTATTTTTAAAATGCCAATCGGCAACTATATCTGAAATGCCTATCGGCACCTATATCTGAAATGCCTATCGGCACCTATTTTTGAAATGCCTATCGGACACTACATCTGAAATGCCTATCAGCACCTTTATTTGAAATGCTTATCGGCAACCATATCTGAAATAGCTATCGACACCTATATTTGAAATCCCTATCGGCTTCTATATCTGAAATGCCTATCGGCACCTATTTTTAATAAGCCAATCGGCAACTATATCTGAAATGCCAATCGGCACCTATATCTGAAATGCCTATCGGCACCTATTTTTGAAATGCCTATCGGAAACTACATCTGAAATGCCTATCAGCACCTATATTTGAAATGCCTATCGGCAACCATATCTGATATGCCTATCGGCACCTATATCTGAAATGCCTATCGACACCTATTTTTGAAATGCCTATCGGAAACTACATCTAAAATGCCTATCGGCACCTATTTTTAAAATGCCAATCGGAAAGTATATCTGAAATGCCTATCGGCACCTATAATTGAAATGCCTATCGGAACCTATTTTTGAAATGCCTATCGGAAACAACATCTGAAATGACTATCAGCACCTATATTTGAAATGCCTATCGGGTTCTATATCTGAAATGCCTATCAACACCTATTTTTAAAATGCCAATCGGCAACTATATCTGAAATGCCTATCGGCACCTATATCTGAAATGCCTATCGGTACCTATTTTTGAAATGCCTATCGGAAACTACATCTGAAATGATTATCAGCACTTATATTTGAAATGCCTATCGGCAACCATATCTGGAATGCCTATCGGCACCTATATTTGAAATGCCTATCGGCTTCTATATCTGAAATGCCTATCGGCACCTATTTTTAAAATACCAATCGGCAACTATATCTGAAATGCCTATCGGCACGTATATCTGAAATCGGCATATATTTTTGAAATGCCTTTCGGAAACTACATCTGAAATGCCTATCTGCTCCTATATTTGAAATGCCTATCGGCAACCATATCTGAAATGCCTATCGACACCTATATTTGAAATACCTATCGGCTTCTATATCTGAAATGCTTATCGGCACCTGTTTTTAAAATGCCAATCGGCAACTATATCTGAAATGCCTATCGGCACCTATATCCGAAATGCCTATCGGCATCAATTTTTGAAATGCCTATCGGAAACTACATCTAAAATGCCTATCAGCACCTATATTTGAAATGCCTATCGGCAACTATATCTGCAATGCCTATCGGCACCTATATTTGAAATGCCTATCGGCTTCTATATCTGAAATGCCTATCGGCACCTATTTTTTAAATGCCAATTGGCAACTATATCTGAAATGACTATCGGCACCTATTTTTAAAATGCCAATCGGCAACTATATCTAAAATGCCTATCGGCACCTATATCTGAAATGCCTATCGGCACCTATTTTTTAAATGCCTATCGGAAAATACATCTGAAATGCCTATCAGCACCTATATTTGAAATGCCTATCGGCAACCATATCTGAAATGCCTATCGACACCTATATTTGAAATACCTATCGGCTTCTATATCTGAAATGCCTATCGGTACCTATTTTTAAAATGCCAATCGATAACTATATCTGAAATGCCCATCGGCACCTATATCTGAAATGCCTATCGGCACCTATTTTTGAAATGCCTATCGAAAACTACATCTGAAATGCCTATCAGCACCTATATTTGAAATGCCTATCGGAAACTACATCCTGAATGCCTATCAGCACCTATATTTGAAATGCCTATCGGCAACCATATCTGGAAT